>CAOLHI010004609.1:0-108193 GCA_948474755.1 Ctenosaura bakeri | reverse complement strand
AGGGAAGAGCAGGGATCTCCAGGTAGGAAAAGGAAAAGGATCCTGCCTGAAGCCCCCAAGAACCATTTCTGAATTGCAATACTGGTCTGATTGGACCAATAGTCTGGCCTGAAGTAAAACTGTTTCCTGTGTTTCTAACATGTAACCCTGAGATGAGTTCTAAAGAACCGGACTACCAGTTTGTTCCATCTGGTGACCTGTTTCTAATAATAGGCAGCAAAGCTTCTCTCAGAAGAAACATCCAAGCAAGCCAGCAGAGCTGACACCACTCCAGCAGAAATACTCACAGAGAAGACAGTTAGGGCCTTTCTGCACTACAGTGTTATAGTGCTATTATGCCACCTACAGCCTCCTGTAGAGTTCTGGACTTTATAATTTCCTGAGGCCAAAGAGCTCTCTGGCTGAGAATCCTAATGTTACCCTGTATGTTGGGGGTCCCGGGAGGGGTGCCCAAATAACCAAATAAAAGCACAAGATGGGGAAATTAAGGTAACAAATAATATTTTATTGTAGACAAACAACACAAAAGACACGACATACACTAGCTAACTGAGAAATAGAAATAGAGAGTTTTGGGGGAGTGAGTAATACGACACCTGGTCTCGTAGTCCTGGAGAGAAGAGGAGGTTGCAGGGAAGGAAGCTCAGCGCGGTTCGCTGAGGGGAGCTCACTGGACAAACCAACAGCAAGGTGGGATGGAAGTTCAAAGTGTTCCGAGGAAGTCCCAAAAGTGGGGAATTTATAGGGTGGAGTGTGCCTACAGGCTATGCCATGCTCGGTAAGAACAAAGGAAATTTGGAGCTGGGCAAAGGAGTTGGAAAAGGTCAGGTTTTGCATGATTAGCTTAGCTCTTAATGACAATAGCGTGGCCAGGACACTGATGGCCCGACATAAAGGAATGGTTTGGCTCTTGGCCGTGCAGCTTTGTGAAGATACGCACCGAGCACCGAGGGAGGTTTTTCCCTAAAGCATCGGAGAGGCTTAAGTTGCCTGCCTGAAAGAGGTTTGGAAGGTTTACCCATTAACAGCCGCACCCAATACATGCTTGTCCAGTGGAGCTCTGCAAACACGTGGAGTAGGGTGGCAGAGAAAGGTCAAGCAAAGGACAAATTATTTGATATCAAAAGGATATCTAGTGCTCTCACCTGACATATCATAACCATGATAACACTAAAGGGTCCTCCCTAAACTGCAAACCCCAGGATTCCAGAGGATCTTGAAAGTGGATTAACAGCACTGTAACCCTGCAGCGCAGAAAGGCCCTTTGTTTGTCCTCCAGCAAAGATTGCTCATGTTGGAGGACAGGTGAGAACGGTGTTTGATTCATATCCTGATACGAACTTTGCAAAATGTTCAAAGTTCTCCACAAACTTGAAACAAACAAATTGTTTTTTTTTTTTTAATGAAATCTGTGAGACACCAAAATGGGCATATTTTCCACATCCATTTCTGAGAACATTGATTGCTTAGGTCTTAAAAAATTGGATTCAAACTCTGTATTCAACCATGTTCCAGATGTGACCTTAAGGATGCCAAGTTTTTCTTCCCCTCCCATCAAAACACCAACAGTATGCCGCAAGCCAGCACTACATGATCCTCTTTGGAGGGAACAGCTGTACCTGTTCAATCTGTCCAGTGCTAGAATTTCTTCATTTGTAAAATATTAGAAAACCATAGAATTTTAGAGCTTTATGTCAGAGATGGTTGGACCAAACCTCTGGAAAATACTTTGTGAAGTAAATGTCACGTTGCTTTAATTGCTTTAACTATTAAGTGCACCTGGCGAAAGGAATGTGACTCAACCTGAGTTTGTGCTGAGTCAGGCTGATGAGCACCAGGTGCAGACAATGCAAGGGTTGGCCAGGATTGGCTAGGTGTCAGTATAAAGGAAGCACAATCCCTGCCAATGCTGCATGTGTTGCTTGAAGTGTGTGTCTGTTGGGGGCTCTGCTGGAGAGAGCAAGCTTGATATGCTGGATTGCCACCTGGACTTTGTAAATATTGTATATATGTTGCAACAAAGAATAAAGAACCTCCATATTGGAAGATTGTAACTTGGAGTGGGTGAGTGTTACTAGCTTAGTGCATGTGCTACTAATGGTGTTCTCTGCTGCTAGGCATGCTTCCATAGCGGTGTGTAGCTATCTCTGCTTATTTATATAGAGTTTTTCTTGACTGGCTATTTTTGCTTTTCCCCCCTTTTGTTTTTGGGGAACATATAGTTATATAAATAGATGGCAAAGGCCGTCTAGTCCAGCCCCCTGTCATGCAGGAATAAATAACTAAAGCACTCCCAAAAGTTGGCCATCCAACCTCTCTTTAAAGAGCTCTTCAGAAGAAGGGAAGTCCAAGGCAGTCTCTATTGTCAAACACCTCATGACACCAGGAAGCTCTTCCTAATGTTTAAGGTGGAAACATTTGAATTTGAATCCATTGGCTCATGTTCTGGTCTCTGGAGCAGCAGAAAATAAGCTCACTCCATCTTCTATATGACACTCCTTCAGGTAAGTCTGCTATGTCACCTGTCAAAGTTCACTTCTCCAAACTAAACCTACCCAGTTCCCTAAGCTGTTCCTCATGGGGGTTGGATACAGACCTTTTACTATCTTAGCCATCTTCCTTTGGAGAAGAACTTACTAAAATACACAAACTTCTTAATGAAAAGAATGGAAAGGATTCAGAGTTTTTATTTAAAAAAATAATAAAAATGAAAGTGTGAGAAAGTAAAATTGATTCTGTCCAACTCTGGCCATGTTTTCATAGTCTTATCTGCATGATGATTGATGCAACTTCCAGGACTTTTCTGCACTAGACTGTTATAGTGCAATTGTTCCACTTTCAACATCCTATAGAATCCTGGAGTTTGCAGTTTAGAGAGGAGCCTCAAAGGCTCCTCCCTAAAGTGCAAACCCAAGGATTCCAGAGGATCTTGAAAGTGGAATAATAGCACTATAACAGTCTAGTGCAGAAATGGCTCCAGATTCCCCCAACAAGTTTGTGCATCAGTCATTGTTGCTAGGCGCTTGGTATTGAGGTCCTCCACCCCCCAAAACTTTCCCAAGATCCAGGTAAATCACATATTGCCCAGCACATCTTGGAATGTGCTAGCATGCAACATACAATATTGTGTGACCCAGTTTATGTCAGTTGAAGCTATTGGCTTCCAAGCGGTAGGTAAATCCACCATGGATTTTAGTGCCAGCTTTAAAGAAATGATCCAAAATGATGAATAACTTTTGGCGAGAGGTTTCTGTTCCATGGATGGCAACTTTAACGTTCAAATTAAATTCTGGAGCATGTTAACCACCCCGCTGACATTGAAGCTATGCATTTATGTACCCCCTCAATATCCTTTGCAAGCAGCTTAACTTACTGTTTGTGCTTTCTGAATTAAAGATCCTCTTAAAATTAAAATAGCATCTATAACATTTTATCATTTGCTAATTTTACAAAAATAAAGCTGGCATGTCTGTTAAGCGATGGTGTTTCACTCTAGCACATAATGAAAATTAAAACAAAGGAGCTATAAAGTTTCATAGCATTAATACAATTTACATCTAATTTCCATTATTTTAGGGGGAAAAAATAGCCTCTGTGCTGGTTTGAAAAAAGTAGACTCAAGGCAATGGATGTCTCATAGGAGCAAATATGGCAAGTGCATTTCAATTTTATGATAAATCCCCCACTGATATTAATACCTCTCTTGTTTAACTTGAATCCCTGTACACCTTTTCCAGTCCTTCATCCAGTAAATATAGATATGGCTGGTGAAGATTTTTTCCCCCTTGTATAAGGCCAAAGCCAAATGGTTCATTTCTAGCTATATAGGAGATCCAATACAGGTAGGTTGGCTCAATAATGGAAGCCACAGCCCTGTGTCTGCAAGACCGGATTGGAGAAGTTATTCGTCCCACGCTGCCTAGCTTGCTATGGCGGGGGGACGGCCTTTGCCGCCCTCCCACGCCACGAGATCACGCTGCATTGGCCGGCGGAAGGAGGAGGGGCGGGGCTCATTTTTGGAGCCCGCCCCTCCTCCCCGTCGGCCATTCTCGTCGATCCAGGCAACCCACTCTCCCCCCTGGTGGTTTCAGTGTAAGATAGATGGTCGCTTCGGGGCCGGGTAGGAATTTTTCCCTCTCTATACGGGGGGTTTTTCGCCTACCCTACACTGCGCCTAGGGAGGGGTAATTGGCTTTTCAGGGTGGTGTCTTAATTTGGTATTAATTAGGTTGCCACTGTTTACACATAATTATGCTGGCCGGCAGGGGGGCTTTAGGTTCGGTGTGTACCTATGGCACCCCCCCTTGTGGGGTGCAGGATAAATCCTATCCTTGGGGAGGGCCCTGGGATCACCCCACTTGCTGCGCAGCGGGGGGTGGGCCTTGGAGCTCTCCTTCCAGACAAGGGCTGGCCAAAAGCCTTCATGCAACTTTAGCGGTTGGCTTTGGGGCCCGGTATTTCGCCCAACGGCTAGGGGAGATGGTCGGGAGCTGCCTCTTGACCCTAGTCCGTGGATGCTCTATACCCCCCCCCGTTTTTCTCCTCAGATCATAAAACGCCAGTTCATGTTCAAGTTGAAGTTCAAGTTTAAGTTCACCCCTTGTTAAATAGGCATATTAATAAATTGCCCTAGTTCAACCCAAGCCCTGTCTGTGGTCTCGTTATTTCATGGGTTGGGCGGCAAATAATTGGATCTCTTTCATAGTCTCTCATTCATAGGGTCACAATAAATTTAAGTTGACTTGACAAGACCTGATAATAACAATATTAATAGATCCATCTTTCCTGTGTGTTTTATAGAATCATGGAGAATCATAGAACTGGAAGTGACCACAATGGCCATCAAGTTCAATCCTCTTCTGCCATGCAGGAACACACACTCAAAGCACTCCCAGAAAATGGCCACCAAGACTCTGGCCCTTTTTGCACGCAGTTTCTTTTGCGAGAGGCCTCCTCAAGCATTGCGTAAATGGGAGCGGCAGTCCGTACGACGCACTCCCATTTACATGATGCTCATGAGCCTAACGCAAACCGAGCATGCACTTTTTCATTTTCGGCTTCAAGCCGAAAATGGTGTGCAGTCACGCAAGGCTCCCGGGTCCTGTGCGCACTTACCTGCGCTGCGGTACGTCATCCCAGGCACGCTGGTCGCACTTCCTCCCCCAACGCAGCCTACAGGTCCCAGGCTGCACTGCAGAAGGAAGGGGCAGGGTGGTCATGTGACCAGGAAGCCAGCTATGGGACCAAGGAGCAGCGAAGAGAGCGCCTCGCACAGGAACCTGCTTGCACAAATGGCACCCCCACCTCCGTGATAAGGTAACGTGTGGAAAAGGCCTCTGTTTTAAAAGAAAGCGATTCCACCATGCTCCAAGGCAATGTATTCCACTCTCAGGAAGTTCTTCCTGACATTTTGGTGGAATCTCCTTTCCTATGGCTTGAATCCATTGCTCCTTGTCCTAGTCTCTGAAGCAGCAGAAAACAAGCTTGCTCCATCTTCAACATAACATCCCTTCAAATATTTAAACATGGCTACCATGTCACCTCCTAACCTTCTTTGCATCAGGCTAAAAATACCTAGCTCCCTTTCATCTGACCTATTTGTTTTTCCCCGTTCACGTTACACACATATTCAGATTTGTTTGGTAATTAGAATTTCATATGTCTGTGAATATCATGTCATGTCCTCCACCGCAACATCTGTTCAAATTACAATTACAAAAGTCTGCTTCAGAAAATATCAGAGTGACTCATGGTGACACATTCACATTTGGGTGATGCCATCAGCCTTAATGACCCAAAGCCCATTTCATCCAATATATATGACAAAGCTGGTTTAGGACATTAAGATTTGTACTTTGTGAAGAGGGAGGGCTCATGACCAAAAAAATCACCGCACAATTGCCCAACTCTGTTGGATGTGGGACCATTGTAGCGGCACAGACAAGATGGAGGACAAAGGTAAAAAGAGGCTCTATTCAGTATTATATGGAAACTGTGCAAGAGTTCAATCAGCCCCAAAAAATCATAAAGGACTGCAAAGGTCCAGACATTCCTTCTAGCAATGAATTCCCACCAGGACCTAGTTGAGGTTATTCACTATCTAATCAGCAAGGTCTTTGAACATCCTTGAAAGAATTCCAGACAATCAATAACACAAGGGTTGGATCTTTAAATTATGTCAGAATCACTTTTCAGAAGTTACATGGACACAGACTGGTACAAAATGGAATCCAGAGAGGGGAAAAAACCAGCAGTTTGTTGTTGAATATGTCGGGGGCCCGGGCGTGGCCGAGGCCGCCGGTGTCTCGGAGGCTGCCGTGGATGCGGTCTCTGGGGCGGAGGAAGACCCAGACGACTCCCTGGATGCTGCAGAGGCTGCCACCGCCAAGGGGAGCGCCCGGTCACCGCAGAGGCCGCCGCCGCCAAGGGAGAGCGCCTGGATGCCACGGAGGCCGCTGCTGCCGAGTGGAAGGTCCCGGATGCCATGGAGGCCGCTGCCAATGCCAGCGGACCCGCTGGCAACTTGGAGTGCATCCTGGTCCCCGCACCGGCTGGCGAGGCGGGTGCGGGCTCGCCGGGATGGGCAGGTCCCGGGCTCGATCCTGGGACACCGCCTACCCGCGGCTCCAACTCAGAGGAGGCTGCTGCCCCTCCTCCCACATTCCAGCAGCGGCGGCGAAGCAAGGAAGCTGCCCGCCGGTCCCGGTGTTTGCTTGAATGGTGGCTACAGGCTGAGGGCTCCCAGCTGGCTGACAGATCCCAGCTGTGAGCCCGCTTCCGGATTGGCTGCCGCCGGCTCTGGGGTCCCATTTAAGGTGGATGTTGGGCAGGGGAAGGCACGGAGCAACAACCGTTGGCCCTCCGTGTGCCTCCCGCCCGCGTCTGGTTCCAGCCCTGCCTGACGGTGACAGCATCCAGAGTTTCAGCCAGCCAAGACCCCTGCCAGCATCCCGGGTGAAGTAACCCTTCTTTGTTTTCTGTTAAGCCTGCTGTTTAAGGCAGAACCTGAGTTAAGTACTGTTCCCGTTATCCTTTGACTACTGGCTGAAATAAACAAGGGCAGACCCCAGACGCTTGACCCGCACCTGCTTGACCCCAGCCTGCCGCTGACAGAATACCTTCATATTGTTTCCAGCTTATGGTAGCCCAAATATGAACCTATCACAAGATTTTCTCAGCAAGAAAACCTAATGGATTTTCATGACTGAGGATGGATTTGAACCTTCATCTCCTGGAGTCCTAGTCCAGAACTCACAACACTACACTACAATGGCTTTTTCACACAATAATAAACAGTAATGCTATAGAACATCATAGCCTGGAAGAGAGAAGGCTAAGAGCTGACATGACAGCTATGTTTAAATATTTGAAGGGATGTCATGTGGGAGATGGAGTAAGCTTGTTTTCTGCTGCTCCAGAGACTAGGACCCAGAGCAATAGCTTCAAACTTCAGCAAAAGAGATTCCATCTCAACACTGGGAAGAACTTCCTAATGGTAAGAGCTGTTTGGCAGTGGAATATGCTGCCTGAGAGTGTGGTGGAGTCTGCTTCTTTGAAGACTTTTAAACATCTGTCAGTAATGCTTCGATGGTCTATTCCTGCATGGCAGGAGGTTTGACTCAATGGCCTCTATGGTCTTTTCCAGCTCCATGATTCTATGATTGTATTATTGTTATAACAGCTGAAAACAGAAATCCTTGTTGATATGCCGCAGATCAACTCCAGAATGTCCACCTTCACCTTCAGGTCACCGCTGAATATGAAGAAGGAGGTTAGAATGGTCTCATTTGGGTCAGCAGCCCATGCTATGGATCTGAGGAGGGAGGTCTATGAGAGATCAGGCCACTCAAATCAGCTACATTTGGCAGATATAAATGTTCTCATAAACTTTTTGGTTGAACATCATGCCGAGCATTTCAAACACATGTTCAGGCGCTCTGTTATATGTTAATAACCGTATTATTGCCCCTTCTAGCTGGTCTTTCAGCTTCCATCAAATCCGTCCCTTCATTAATATGGGCAAGGCACAGACCTATAAAACTATAGGCAGAATAATAATTATCAGTATAATTTGATGTGACTCAAGGTCTTGGGCACCGTTCGTCTCCTGCAGTCAATAGACATTAAAAAGCACAGCAGAATTTCAAGAGATCCATATTTTTAAGATGAATACCAATTTCCATTTTGCTACTGTAGGCTGAAGTCATTTCAACTGGGAAAAGGAGAGTTTGGAGGGCAAGATACACAAAAGAGATGGCTTCCAGAAGAAATGATTTATACAAGAAGAAGAATACATGCTAAAAGGCTTGGTTGGAGGAACAAATTTTACAGCATGCAAAAGGAAGGGACTGTGTAAGGTTGCAGGCGGTGGAAATAACTTCTAGGAAGTCAATGTTTGTGCAAAGAGTGCAACACCATCACAATAAAAAATGTATTAGTACATTACTTGAGCATCTTTGCTTTTTTTAAAAAAAAGCCACATGTTAATTATTTGCTTCTAAACTGAATCCAATGGAAATTGAATCCAAAAGACCTGCATCCCTTAAGAAGGAGAATCACAAATAAAGAACATCAATCACTGTTTGGGGGACCCCTAGTGGCAGAAAGCAGTACTGTCTGACACAAGTCAATAAGCCTTAATTCGTTTCTGCACTACACTATTTATAGTGCAATTATTCCACTTTCAACCTCCTATGGAATCCTGGGGTTTGCAGTTTCAGGAGGGGCCTCTAGAATTCTCAGCCAGAGAGCTCTTTGCCCTCGGTAGACTACAAATCCCAGAATTGCACCGGATGTTGAAAGTGGAGTAATAACACTAGAACAGTCTAGTGCGGAAATGGCCTTATTCTTGCTGGTGCTACTCATTCCTCTTCCCTTTCTTTTTTTTTTAAATAATTTTATTCAAATTTCAAGAAATAAAACAAACAATAATTTTTGCAATGTTACATGTAGTGTTATCCCTTCTTCCTTTCCTTTCTGGATTACAATTATTGATGTTCCTTCTATTTATTATATCACACATTGCAATAAAATGTTAATAATCTATAATTTGTTAGTTCCTGCTATATATCTCTACTTTACTCGCTTCATGAGATTTCCTTAACTGTTAACTGCATAATAATTGTTATCATGAGAAATGTAATACCCTCCGTCTACCCCAACCTAAATCTGAAACAATCTTCCACTCTTTGTTAATGTCCTCATCTGATTTCCCTTTCAATCTTTGTGTAAGTATGCCCGCATTTCTGTTTTCCATAAAAGCTGTCCACCACTGTTCCGTTGTAGGTGTAGTTTCATTTTTCCAAAATCGTGCATATTTAATATGGGCCGTCATCACCATATACAATATAATTCTCCAGTGTCTCTTAGCTGGTGTTGCATCTAGAGTATGTGTCATGTTTAACAAGTAAAATTCAGGTGACATCCCTAATTGAATCTTCAAAATTGAACTTATTTTCTTATGTATTTCTTTCCAGTATTTTTGTGCTCTCGGCATGACCACCACATACGAAATAATGTGCCACAATTCTCTTGACGTTTCCAGCATTGACCTGTGCCCGTCTTATAAACTGTCTTTAATTTTTCTGGTGTCGTTTACCATCTATGATTCCTCTGCCCTTTCCAAGTGTGCAATGTGCAAGGATGTGCAAAGAGTTGGAGCAGATACCAGCAACTGACTTATTTATTTAATTAAAACTTACATCCTGCCCTTTATCCAAAGACTTTAGAGTGGCTTACAGTTAAATTAACTTAAAACGGTACGTAATTGCATAGGTTTAACAGATCAACAATATATTAAATAGTGGGGTTCTTTTTTCAATTTTAAAACAGATAATTTAAAACCAGTTAAAATAATATTGAATAATACAGCTATAAATCAAGTATGGCCTAGGTAAAATCAATTTGGCTCAAAGGCTTTAATAAAAAGTCAGGTTTTAACTTGGTGTCAAATGATTCTAATGTTGGTTCCAACTGGGCCTCTAAAGGGAGGGAATTCCACAGATGAGATGCCACCACAGAAAAGGCCCTCTCCCATGTCCTCCAGCAAAGTATTTCCCTTACTGGTGGGAGATGGAGGAGGACCCCCATAGATCTCACTTCTAGAGCAAATAGATACATAGAAAGACTCCTAAGCAGTGAAGTCCCAGCCATTAAAGATTAAAATGTTATCACTAGAACCTTAATTTGCACCAGAAGCAAGTTGGCAGCCAGTGCAATTTCTTCAGACAATTCCGTGCACATTTAAAGTACTGATGCTGCAGGAAGTCCAAAAACAAGGATTGGCTTGAAAAGCAACAAAATTCAGTATTTCTCAATATTTTGGAAATTTTATTTATTTATTGACTCCCAGCCCAATAGCATTAGCATTTCTTTCTATACCGCTTATCAACTGAGTGTTATCTAAGCGGTTTACAATGTATTTTTTAGCTAATTGCCCCCAACAAACTGGGTACTCATTTTACCGACCTGCGGAAGGATGGAAGACTGAGTCAACCTTGGAGCCCGGCAGGATCGAACTCACAACCTTGTGGTTGCAATACCAGGGCCCTTTTAAACCACTGCGCCACCAGGGCTCACGTTGTTGTTGTTGGGTTTTTCCCCTCCACAAACACAGCCCAGACTGGACTTAAGGAAGCTCATTTTTAAGTATCTTTCAGCCTATTTATCTATCGTTATGTCCAGCTAAGGACCTGCTGTTTTGTAATATGTCCTGGGATCTGAGCATAACCATAAAATATCAGCTGGTGTCTTGTTGGAATTGACCTTACAAATGCATAGTACTTTGGCCATACTGTTAACATTTGTATTGAGTTTGCTGTTGCACAAAAGGGAGTTTCCTAAGCGATAAGTGTTGCACATAGAGGTGCACATTCTTGGGAAGTACATAACTATCCCTCAATGCCTCCAGTGGACCACTCAATTCACTAGGGTTGCAAGAACTTTTAAGCACACTTGCAAAGATGCCATTGGTTGGACAATATCAGTATTCAGAGAAAGGGTGTTACATCACAATCATGATTTAACTATGTGAGTGTCAATTTACTCTATGCAAGCATATGCAGGATTTCAGCCACCGTAAGGAAAATATCAGAAGGGTCAAAGCCTTCAGCCAGGTGTAAAACTAGGGTGTTGATGGACCCTTAATTTCTTGTGCTTGTGCTTTTTGTGTGTGTGTGTGCTTTTTGATTTCACCACTAAGGGGTGGTGCTGTGCCTCTGAAAAATCATTCATCTGTGACTGTTTGGAATAAGCTGAGCAATCACCCCTGATACAGGGGAGGTCTATTGATTTCTGGGCCCTTTGCCATGATCCTAGAGTGCTGGAAATCTCAACTTGGAATCAGTTTAACTTTAGCAAGTAACTTGTAGGAATTGGGGAGAACGTTCTCCAGGCTAGATTTTTACAAGAAATTACATAAATTCATGCACTTTTTCATATTTACAATGGAAGAAATTTGAGGTGTTTTTTTAAAAAAAAAAAAACCTATGTGGGGGAATTTTCAAGTTTTCCAGGGTCTACCCTTAGACTGCTGGCCAGGAGTCATGAGCCATTTCTGCACTAGACTGTTATAGTGCTATTATTCCACTTTCAACATCGTATGGAATCCTGGGGTTTGCAGTTTCGGGAGGGGCCAGGTAGACAACCACAACAACCACAACAACAACTTTGGGCAGTGATGGAAAACCTCCAGGGGTCAGACGTTACACTGCTCCCTCTAGGAGCTTGGAGAGCCATCCCAGCCTCATATTTTATTTTTTCTTTCTTTAAATATCTACATTGCTTTCTCTCTCTAAAGACCTTAGAGTGGCATACAATAAAATCAATAGGATCAATTTAAAACATTATAACCATGAAATGATTAGAAGAGGCTGAAAAGGTATTAAACAAATTGACAGTTTCCACTTGGTGCAGAAACAGCAATGATTTCTTCACCAGTAGGACCTCTAAAAGAAGAATATTTCCTAACTGAGGTGCCACAGCAGAGAATTGCTCTCCCATCTCCACCAGCATATGTCCCTTACCCGTGTTTCTTCTTCCCCTAATTTGGGGGATCACTTGCAAATCACTTGCTAATTTTCCCCTAGAACTGTCCAGGGGGCACCATTGGCTATCCTGGGTCATACTTCTCTCAGCTGAACTTTGCTTTGTTTTCTTGAGGAAAGGGATGAAACTCCTTTTTAACAAAGGCACTAGAGGTAAGCCTAGGTCCTGCATCAAGGAGATAGAATGTAATTTTACACTTGTGGAGTTATGTGACAATTGCCCATTACTAAATTGCAACACCATGCAACTGGAACATGCAAAGAAAAGGGACATGAAAAAATTGCAATGATTAGTGTCCATCTACAGGTACAGTCACAAATGCTATGGGCATCTTCGTATACAATACACAACGGCATCATGTGCACAGTAACACCATATGTTCAGATCTGCTTCCACAACCTTCCGCTCAATACAAATGCTGCTCTACAGTCAAAAGAGTACAACCATATAAGTAGGAAAATTGTGCACACAGTACATCACTAACTGGATGGAAAGTATGCATTCCTTTTTGTACACTGTGTATGCATGTGGACCATAAACATAACAAAAAAAAAAAAGCATGAGTGACCTATGGCAAGACATTTCTGCTTAAATGCCCACAAACTTTCAGGCTTGCAAATGTTTTCTATTGGGTGGGGCATGGAGATAAATTCAGGGGTAACTAGAATCAAAATAAAATGCTCAGGTGTTCAGTTTTCTGCACTGAGCCTCAATTGTTTGTTTTAACATGTTTGCTTTTCCTTGTTTTTCGTAAGAGCTATCCACAGCTGTCCAAAAATTGCTAGGTTCCACCCAATGGGGGCTGGTGGCTCCTATGTTCAACAAGCCAAGAAATCCCTTCTGTGCTTAGTCTTTACTTTGAAGGAGCCATCCAAGATGTTGAACCTCTTTGAGGGACAAGAAAAGAATGGCTTCGCTACCCCACGAACAGGGAAACCAACAGTCCTCACTGAATCCGTGCCAACGTCTATTTCTGTGTGGATGGAGGTGATGATCTCTGCCACACTATACAGTTACAGAATGTGAATGGCACTTCAATGGCCATGGCTGCATCCCAGGGAATCCTGGAATTTGGAATTTGGTGAACTATTGCAGTTCTTTGTCAGGGAATCCTAAACATTTCATGGAACTACAAATTCTAGAGTTCCAGAGCAAAGAGAGTTAAAGTGGTATCAAAGTGCCATAATTGTATAGTGTGAACAAGACCTCCGTGTGTGGCCTGCAACTCTGTTCCAAAGATTAAGGACAGTGTTATCCTAAAAAGTAGTGAAAGTTGGAGGTCTACCCACAATGCCGGTGCCTCATTAGAATTTGGGGAAATTGCAGCTCAAAGGAGGTCTGCAAGAGGAAGATAAGGGCAAGGATCTTTCCACCTATATATACCAGTACTAACTGCATAAAGGCTCCAGTTAAAGATAAACATGGTATTCTGTTTGGAAGCAACAAACACACAGGAAATCAGACACTCTAAGAGCCATACAAGGCTGTCAGAATGTAAGACAAGAAAGGTTGGATAGAGAGAGAAATGGGGAAAGAGAGTGATAGTTACCGATCTGGAGAAGAAAGATGAAGCAGAGAGACTCAGACAGCACCTGAGGGTAGCACAGATGAACAGTGGTCTGGGAGCCACTTATTATCCCCAATATGCTATGTTTGATGTGCCACAAGTTCCTGGGGCCAAGGCTGAAGTTTATGCAACACTTTTCCTACCCTGCAGGGATGTTTTGGCAAAGCCTTAAAACTTTCTCATAGGACTGACAAAGGGTTACAGAATAAGTGATTGCTTTGATCCCAGAGTGACAGAATCTTTGGGAACTGAGATAACCTTTTGAAGGTAGGGGGTGTAGGAAAGTTTTCCATAGGGTATGATCCAAAGGGATGCTCTCTGTCTTATCAGGGCCCATTTGGAAATGCAAAGATCTAAGATCAATGAAGAGATTAGCTTGAACCCCTTTTATGCCAGAGTTTTCCTGTCTAATCACCTTTGAACTCATGGCCTGACCATGTCTCAGGTCAGCTTGACCTCTTCCAGTCAGTGTGTTACCCTGTATGTTGGGGGTCCCGGGAGGGGGGCCCAAATTACCAAATAAAAACACAAGATGGGGAAATTAGTCTCGAGCACTCTCTTAAGCTAAAGAGAGGCAGGGTAACTTTAGCTAGGATCTTTTAACCCTATGTATACAGTGTCAGGTCAGAGAGCGGCTAGACAAGGTTTCAACGTAACAAATAATATTTTACTGAAGATAAGAAACACGAAAGACAAGACATATACTAGTTAACTGAGAAATGGAAATGGAGAGTTTTGGGGGAATGGGTAATACGACACCTGGTCTCGTAGTCCTGGAGAGAGGAGGATGTTGCAGGGAAGGAAGCTCAGCGCGTGGCTCGCTGTGGGGAGTTCACTGGACAGACTGACAGCAAGGCAGGATGGAAGTCCAAAGTAGTCCGAGGTAGTCCCAAAAATGGGGACTTTTTATAGGGTGGATTGTGCCTACAGGCCATGCCATGCTCGGTGAGAACAAAGGAAATTTGTAGCTGTACAAAGGCATTGGAAAAGGTCAGGTTTTACATGATGGGCTTAGCGCTTGATGACAATAGTATGGCCAGTATGCATCTTTGTGTAGATTCGCACTGAGCAAGGCTGGTTTGCAAGAAGGTGTTCCCTGAAGCATTGGAGAGGCATTAAGTTGCCTGCCTAAATGAGGTTTGGAATGTACAACCAATAACAGCCGCGCCCAATACGTGCTTGTCCAGTGGCCCTTGCAAACACGTAGAGTAGGGTGGCAGAGAAAGGTCACATAGAGGCCAAATTATTTGATATCAAGAGATATCTAGTGCTCTCACCAGACATATCATGACTGTGGTAATAAGTGTGCCTTCAATGCATGTATTTCCAGCCATACGAAAAGCACATCCTGCAGGATGGGGGTGTAGGGTAAGGTAACAGCAGCAGCAGGGAGCTCTATGGTGAGGAAGGAGACAGAGGCCCTTTCCACACGAGGAGAGTGAATCGCTCCATGGCGTTACTTACCAGCTCTTCTTGGGTCCAAAGTAACACAGACTTTCCCTTGAGCCTTTCTGCAGGGCTCCTCCACTAGTCCAGGGCGAACCGGAGCACTCCGAGATCTGTAGATCCGCACTGCTCTGGGTGAAAATGGTGGCTTCCAGCTGAAAATGGTGGCTTCATGGGTGCAGACCAACCGCTGATGCTGGCCATGCCCACAGCCTTCCCTCCGCTGATCGCAGGCTCGCATCGGTGCGAGCCTGCGCATCTGCACAGGTAAGCAGGAATGCAATGGCGCATTCCAGAAATTTGAAAGACTGGATTTTTCCGGTCTTTACTTAGCACACTGGAGAACCACTTGGGGGCAGTTTGGATTGGATTAAATAGTCCACACTTAGTCTGATCTAAGGTGCAGACGACCTCCGTGCCAGGACGCCTTGGTCCATTTTAACATCCACGTGCGGAAAGGGCCAGAGACACTATTGGATTTTCAAAGATTGTTTTCTCTATTTGGATTTAGTCACTCCTTTATTGACAATCAGATATGGATCAAAAAACCTTGTGCAAGTATTGGCGTGAATGGCCTCCCGAAAGAATTCAGGTGCCTTTCCTCCTTGGAAGCCTGGCCTATATCCGTATTACAAATGAAACCATCACCTACTCAAATGATTGCTTGTCAACTCGTAAAGGGAGCTATTCCAAATAGGTCTGCCTTGTTGTTTTCCTTCCAAATCTTGCTCTGAACAAGAACTAAGTTAATGAAGGGGAGAATTTGCACTGAGTAGCAGAACACTCATCCCATATTTATTTGTCTCGTTTCCACTGCTCAGGCACGATTGCTGGGGAATTTAAAGACTTTGCAGATTCTCGTTAATTTTACAAAACCTTGTTTTGATTTACCACATCAATACAAATGTTATTGGAGTTGCGCTAACTTTTCCTATAAGCTCCTCTTAAAAAATGTATGACGACGGGACCGTATGCCACTGTACTGAGACACAACATATCCCGGCTACATAAAAATGATGCAGTGAAGCCGTTTCTACAGAAAATAGCTATTTGGGGAAAGGGGGGGTGGGGATTCCAAGAGACTTTAAGGAAACTTTTACCACCAACTCCCCATAAAAGTTGCAATTAAAGTTTAAATTACCAATTTAGTAGAGATGGGTGAACAAAAGAGACTCTCCAAACGGCTTTGTTTTGTTGTGGTGCTGCTTTTTACTGGAAGGTATAACGTCTTACGTGGAAAGCTTAGCTTTATTAAATCTCGTTTTAGAAGGGACGCTTTATTGAAACTGCAGCTAGTGGTCTCTCGCAGGAGCTCCAATGTTAGTAGGGGAAAAAGACAAGGAAAATAAAAGAAAGTGGGGATAAGAAAGAAAAACAGAAGAGGAGAAATGGTAACTCCGAAAGCTATCTTAAAAAGTTTCTAGAACTTGCTGTGTTTCCCCTACGCCCAGCAGGCATGAAATAACAACTTATTATAAAACATAAGCCTATGGTTGATCTTCAGTGTTGTAAATCTTGTTGATTCCTTAGGCCATTTCTGCACGAGCCTATTCCACTTTCAATATCCTATTGCGCTAACTATTGCAATATCCTATTGCGCTAATTGCCTATTGGCAATTTCCACACGAGCGATGATTCCACTTGCAACATCCTACGGAATCCTGGGGTTTGCAGTTTCGAGAGGAGCCTCTCGGCCCCTCCCGAAACTGCAAACCCCAGGATTCCATAGGATGTTGAAAGTGGAATCATAGCGCTAGAACAGGCTCGTGCAGAAATGGCCTTACTCATGAATAAGTGTTTGGACACCTTTGTTCACAGAGGAAATTTGTAGCACATTGCATACGTGAGTGTTACGTATCTTTCCCTATTGGAACAGGTGACAATACTCATTTGTTTGTGTGTGTTCATCTGTGCATTCAGTTGCACAATGTTGCCATTCAAGACAAGGGTCAGGTAGCACAGAGAACACACAACCTGACTTGCAGAGACTCTTAAGCCCTGTGTGGGATCCTGGCCTCAGATTCCTGCACTTGAAGACACACTTTGGGTATGTTTCTACAGATGCTCAAAAGAGAAAGACCCTGGTTTTCATGACATGTTCATTTTTGCCAAACATGCTTCCTTAGCTCATGTGAACAGCTCAGGATCTCTTGTTGAAGAAAGTACAATTCCCTTCCTATTATACCTGTCTGGTATGCCAGACAGATGCCTCCTCATGTCAACATTCAGAGAAAAAACAACAACAACTATTCCTCTGAAAACCGAGCCTGTGGTTATTTATTCAGGTTTGATACCTTGTAGTCATATCCACCTCAGGCAAAAGCGGTTTTGGAACATTGCAAAATTAGCTGAATTAAAGCAGGTCTGGCTGGTTTTTAACCTGTACAGCTAAACAGCAGCCCACCTGTTCAATAAACCTCATGGGTTTTCTGCCTGTTTGCAAGACGAAAAAGTAAGAGTGTCAAACTCCTTGAAGATCCCAAAACGTTTCTGGACAGCTCTGGTACTTTGGCCCAGGCCTACCCTGTGATAGTACTAGATATCTCTTTTGATATCAAAACCCATTCGGCCTTCCTCTGCCACTCTGCTCCACATGTTTGCGAGGCCTCCGGACAAGCACATAAACAGGGGCGGCCGCTAATTGTTGGACATTCCATTCTCCACCCAGGCAGGCAGACTAAAGCCACTCCGTTGCTTCAGGGACCTCTCCTGCAAACACCCTTTTGCTTAAGCGCAACACTAACAAAGGTGCCTGGCTCTGATCCGATAGTCTTACAAAGCCAAGCACAGCACCTTGTATTTGCATAATGGCTACACTATTGTTGATCCAGCGCTAAGCCGATCATGTTAACCTTGACCTTTTCCAAAGCTTTGTCCCACTCCAAACTCGCATTGTTCTCACCAAGTAAGGCATGGCCTGCAGTCACAATTCACCTTATATAAACCCCCCCGATTCTGCAACCACCTCGGATTGCTCGCCCCTCAGATCACTTGCCCCTCCGGATCGCTCCCGAGTTCCAGACCACCTTGCTGCCATTTTGTCTGGTAAGCTCCGCTCAGTGAGTCACACTGAGCTTTCTCCCCTGCACCCCAACAAACTCTATCTTCCAGCTTCTTCAGGACTACGAGAAAGGTGTCGTATCACACGTTTCCCCTGAAAATCCATATTTCTAATTCCCCCATTAGCGGTGTGATTGTGGTTTCTTTACTGTTTGTTTGTCTTTTGATAAAAATATCATTTTTGCTATTTTAAACCTGTCTGACTGCTTGACTGACCTGACCCCGTAGACGCTGGGATGCAAGATCCCTGCTATGTTACCCTGCCTCTAGCTAGCTCTAGTGAGTGCTCCAGCTAATTTCCCCAACTTTGTGTTTGTGTTTTGGTTATTTGGGTGCCCCTCCTGGGACCCCCAGAGAACAGGGTAACAGCTGTGTTTCTCTATAGAGAGGACTGACAAATTATTGAAACCTCAACTAAAGGCTATATTGGGTTGTGCCTTACTGGTAAAGAGATGCAGGATCAAACATTTCCTAGGTCCAGATTTTGTTGCCATCCTCTCCTTCTTCTTTGTCCCCAGTATTTGGTGTTCAAAAGTAGACTGTGTCTGAACTGGAGAAGTAACTCTCCACTAAGTCCCATCTCAAAGAAAGCAATGAGTAATTCCTACAATTTTCTTCTTACTCTGAGAAAAGCTTCAAAAACCATGCAGTTTTCAAGGGCTATTTATAATTTGGAACTTATTTCATGCAAAATTTATAGGTGCTTGTTTTGCATGGAAAACAACATTTTCTGCACACACAAAAAAGCAGTTTCTTTGTGGATGTGGATCCATTGGTAGCCAAACATTAATGGATGCCCAGTGAGTGAGGAAGAGTTACTTGGGGTTCAGTAAGTTCTGTCATGGCCTAAATACACTAAAGACACCAGATCCTTTATCTTGGAAGCCAAGAAGGGACAGTCCTGGTTAGTACTTGGATGGGAAACTGCGAATAAATGCCAAAAGTTGTGGGCTGCATTTCAATGGAAAGATTTGGCAAAACCACCTCTTGAGTATTCCTTACCTAAGAAACTCCCATGAAATTCACAAGAATGCTGTGAGTTGACAGGTGACCTGAAGGCACTTACACAGTGTATGAAAGTGCATAGCCTTTATGTATTGCCTTTGAAAAATGTGCATTGCAATTGTGCAACCATGTCAGCCATGTGCATTGGCCATAGATCTGCATACTTTGCACTACCTCAGGATTAAATACAGGGGTTGCATAACTCCACTGGTAGGTATTTATGCTATGCTGAAACAGTGCACTATCTCAGCCTGAATCTCCTATAATGTATTCTTTATTATTATTTTTTTTTAAAAAAAATCCTTATTACATTTATTAAATTTGAAACACTCATAAAGAAACTGGGGGGGGGAATCAAGGAAATACAGAATGAAACAACAGTGCTAATTAAAAATTCATTAGACAGAGTGTATGATAAACTATAAGACAATGAAGTTCATTAAACTAAAAATGTGAGTCACTCTCTATTTCTTGATAAGGGCTGGGGTGTGGGATTCAAAGCTACTTTATTCCACAGATTTACGCAGGAGGCCATGGATAACCAGGTGAAGTATTTATATAGTCAATAAAAGGGTATCAGACTCTATGCAAATTATCTGTTTGTTCATCAGTGTTCCTATCTGCTACATTGTGAAAACTTTTCCATAATAGCTAAGTTCAGGGCAACCACATGTAGCCGGTTGGAATTACATAGACAGAGACGGGTTACATTTTTCCTTATGCTATTCAGCTCGTGTTTATACCACAAGGGAAAACATACAAGTGCTGAGGTTGGAAATAAAATCAGCAATTGGCAAAAATTATTAACCCAATTTCTTTATTTTTTTTCTTTAAATGACACTGTACACACAAAATACAGAACTTGTGTTACAGCAGATGCAGGATTTCTGATTTTGACTGGCAAATGCATAGCTGTTCTCCACGGATTTGACCATTTGCTTAGAAGACAATGAGGAGGCAATTCCATGAAAACCCATTTACTTTGCAGCCTGGCAGAGCCCCCATTACATCAGGCTTGCCTTTCCTGGATCTTCCACATGTTTTGATCTACAATCCCCATCTTGTTCCCAGCCAATACTGCATGATGGGAGTTGTAATCCAACTGTTACCCTGTATGTTGGGGGTGTGATAATGGGGCTTCACATTATCTAGACTTAGCTAAAGGGGGACATTTCCCTCTTCAGGTAAACCAAGGGTTAATAAGGTGTTGGGATTAGATTACATTTTAGTATGTGGTCAGCATCATAGGTCATGTGGGTCAGCATCACAGGTCATAGGGTGAGAACTGACCAATCAAAAAGAAAAGAAGTGAGCATCTTCAGGATGCTTCGAGATGCTTCAGGGAGAAGTGATAAAAACTTCTTGGAGGCTATGTGGCCGAGAGACAACAGAGAGATAACAAAGGGATAACAACCAAGGAGCCTCCTGGAGGGGGTTCTGTGCCAGTAGCAGGCTGGAGGCCATAGGCCTCGCCTCCTGGCCCTTCCTTTTAGAACATCTAAGCCTGAGAATCATCTGTGAGTACTAGACTAAAGTTATCTAGTCGCGTTAGGGACTTTTCTGTTATTTTGGAGGCTGGCTGATCTAAAGAATGTATCTGTGCTTTCATATCTGTTCTTTCTGTAACTAAGCGTGCCTGGGAAGAGGGAGCTTCCCATGTGTGTTAATTTGCCTTGTTTATTTGCCTATCTTTAATAAATACTTTCTGTAAAAGACCCTGTTTCTCTCCTTCCCACGCCAAGCTGGGTAGACTGGGGGACAAGGAAGATCCTTAAGCTTAGGGATGTACGTGGCTGGACAGGGTCCCGCTGTACTGTCCAAGGATCCAGATAATTCATAATTCAGCGGGTGGTGGCGGCGAAGATGAATTAGCAGCTAAAAATCATAAAGGCTGGAATATACATCCCAGCAGCGCATGGTGTCATTTTCCAGCTTCACATGGGGGCATATGGTGGGATGTGGAATTTCCAGTATCACATGGTGGCAGCGGTATCGAATTGGAGAGTTGGGGGTTTAAATTGCAGAAATTAGGGGGTTTTCAGTCTCTCTCCAGTATCCTCTGTGTCTCCTGCGAAGGAATTAGATCAGGAGAGGGGGGAGTGGGTGAGAGAGGGCTTCCTTGCCTTTGTTTGTTTAAAAAGGCTTTGAGAGGTTTTTTTTTTTCCTTTTTTTCCCCTTCCCTCCCTCCTTGCAGTGGAAAGGGAGGGGGGAAGGAAGTGAGGGGGCTTGGTTTGGCTTTGTTGCTTAAACAGGCTTTTGAATTTTTTCCCCCCTTTCCCTCCTTCCTGGTGGCTGGAAAGGGAGGGAGAGTGGGAGGTTGGGGGGCGGATTGGCCTACCAGAGTCACTCTTGGGGAAAGGGTGATTTTTGGGCTTTCAGTGAAGAGCTGCCTGCTCTGTCATGCAAAGCCTCTGTTTGGGAAATGAGTGATTTTTCCTTTGGATTTCCTTCTTTCTACTTTGGTAGTGAGAGATGGATTGTTAAAGCTGCTAAACTCATTGTGTTCTGAGTCAGCAGCCGGCATTTTCAGTCTGCTTCTCTTCCCAGCTAGTAAATCTACATATCAAAAGGAAGGTGCTTGTAGCAGGAATTTGCTAAGTACCTAAATTGAATCACTGAGGCAGAGGTTTTCTTGTTCTCTCTCTGTTCCTTCAGAAGGAGGAGGGGGGTGCCGAAAGGGGGCTGAGGAGAAAGGCTTGAGATTTCTCCACTTTTCTTGCTTTTGGGATCCTGGCACTGTATATTCTTTGGATCAGCCAATCAAACGTTTGTTTGTTTTTAAGTTTTCGCGTGCACAGAGGTAGTTAGTGTATGAAACTCAGGTCTGGAAGGCTGTTAGAATACAGTATGGATCCTGAAGTTGCAGTGACCTCTACTGGCAGCAATGCCACACAGCAGGATGCTACAGAAGATAGCTCATCTGCTCAACCAGCTACCCCTAGTGGTAGTAATCTGGCACTGCAAGGGGCTGCTATGCCAGCAACAGCCCTTGCCCCTCCTGTTGCTTTCTGGGACACAGTACGCCTTATGCATGACAAGTTGACACCTGAACAGATTTCAGGCTTCCTGGATAAAACTGTTGACATGATGCGGCTGAACTCTACACAGGCCTCCACTGGAACTCAGGAAGCTAGTCAACGGAATGCAGAGCCACGACTTGCTCTTATCCGCCTCAGACAGCTTCCAGTTTACAAGGACTCAGAGGATTTTGAAGCTTTTCTGGTCTCCTTTCTTCGTGCAGCAAATGATTTGGGGATTCCTGAGAAGAACTATATGAGTGAACTTCGTTCTACTCTCACAGGAACTCTGCGAGTAGTTGAATCCCGCATGCCTGCTGCTGACATGAATGATTTTTCCAAATTTGTGGCCTTAGCTCGGGAGAAACTTGGACTCACACCAGAGAAAGCTAAGGCCCACTTTCGCAACACCAGGAAAAAAGCTGGTGAATCATACAAGGACATGGCCTGTACAATTCAGAGATCACTGGACTCTTGGATGCAAGCAGCTAAAGCTTCCACCAAGGAAGATGTCCTGTTCCAGATAGCATTGGAGCAATTCTTGAATCACATACCCCCTCAGACATCATCCTTTGTGTTACAACAAGAGCCTAGGACGCTGGAAGAAGCTGCCAGGGCAGCAGATCGGTTTGTTGCCTCCAGAGGTGAGGAGGTATTCCAGCCTACTATGGTCATGCCTTCTACAGACAAGCAGGAATACCAACAGCCACGCCAGGATATCTCTCGACGACCTGTACAGAAGCACAACACTTCCACCCCAAGGTCATCACTACACGATACGAAGTCTCAGGTGAACAGCTCTACCACGAAGTCACAGCCCCGCTACAGCCAGCAGTCTGTGGCCACCGCGCAGGGCCAGCCAGGGAAAAAGGCTTGCCCTAAATGCTTTCTCTGTGGAGAGCTTGGACATATTAAAGCCAACTGTAAGCAGAAGCCTAAGTTGGCCCAGTTAGTGGTTGCGTCGACCTCCAGGGATACTACCACTGATTCGTCAGTTGATCCTGATCCTGACATGATCCCTCATCACAGAAGACACACACTGTGGGTAGGGGGAAGGGAAGTTGTGGCTTACAGAGACACTGGAGCCCAACTTTCTGCTATTCATCGTGCATATCTGGATCCTGGTCTTGTTGATGACCATATTAAGATCACCATCAGAGCATTCAGGGCTCCTCCAGCTCAACTACCAACAGCACACGTTCCTGTTCAGTACAAGGGCTGGAAGGGTGTTTGGACTTTTGCTGTCTATGATGACTTCGAATGTCCTGCTCTGTTGGGTGATGATCTCGTCTTCCATGCTAGTCAGGCCCGGAAAGTGTCCAGACAGCATGCCATGACAACTCGCAGCCTGAGCAGAGGTCAGTCTTCACTGCAACCTGAGGACCAACCTGAACTTGGACTGCAGTCACTATCTCCTGCTACACCAGAAGGAGTCCTGCCGGAAGAGGTGGAGGAACCTGGGGAGGACTCTCAACATAGCATCGTAGGCCCAGAGATCGAGATCATCCATGCTGATACCTCGGATGTCGGAGCAGCTGCTGGCGGAAGTCCAGGAAGAGCTTCTCCATGCCAAGAGGATAGTCAGCCTGGTCTCATGCTGGTCCCTGTCACACCTGACTCAGCGCTGCGCAGGGGGCGGGAGTGTCTCAAGTGGGCACCAAGCAGAGTCAGGTGCTGGACAACTTGCCTGAGATGCAAAAGGTTGGTGCAGAGGAGGAGAATCCAACAACGCTGACTCAAGAGCCAGCAAGGGATTCAACAGCAGCTGAGACTCCAGAGGACACTCCAGCCAAAGGAACAGAACCTGGAGAAGCTGCGGTGCAACGAGAATCTGAGGCAAGTCTGCCACTCCAGGTGGAACAGCTGGTTCCTGTTAAGCGACAGCAGTTCCAGGAAAACCAGGAAGCAGATGAGAGCCTTCAAGCTGCCTGGACCAGAGCAAAGGAAGAGGCGAAGTCTTCTCCAACGATGAAGGGGCCCAGATTTGTAATCGTTGAAGGCCTATTGTATCGTGAGTCTGGCCCAAGAGGTAGCAAGGGGGCGTACGCGCTCAGAGACAGTTGCTGGTACCTTCTAAGTATAGAGCCAAACTCTTGAGTCTGGCTCATGATCATCCTAGTGGACATGCTGGGGTGAACAGAACGAAGGACAGATTGGGAAAGTCCTTCTACTGGGAGGGGATGGGCAAGGATGTTACTGATTATGTCCGATCCTGTGAGGTTTGCCAGAGAGTAGGGAAATCCCAGGATCAAGCCAAGGCCCCTCTCCAACCACTTCCTATTATTGATGTCCCATTCCAGAGAGTGGCTGTGGACATCATGGGACCTTTCCCTAAGAAGACTGCTAGGGGAAAGCGGTATGTGCTCACCTTTGTGGACTTTTGCACTCGTTGGCCAGAGGCTATTCCACTAGGTGGGATCTCAGCTAAAGCAGTAGCCCAAGCTTTGACAGACATATTTGCAAGATTAGGTTGGCCTGCAGAGATTTTAACAGATGCAGCTTCCAATTTCAACTCCAAGGTCATGCAGCGCCTGTTAGAAGCACATGGTGTGCGCCATCTTACATCAGTACCTTACCATCACCAAACTAATGGGTTGGTGGAGCGTTTTAATGCGACTTTGGGGGCCATGATCCGTAAGTTTGTGAATGAACATTCCAATGACTGGGACTTGGCTCTACAGCAGTTCTTGTTTGCTTACAGATCTGTTCCACATCCAAGCCTGGGTTACTCACCCTTTGAGCTGGTCTATGGCCATGATGTGAAGGGGCCATTACAGCTGGTTCAAAGTCAGTGGGAGGGGGTTATTCCTTCTTCCGGGACTAATGTGGTTGATTTTGTGACTAACTTGCAGAATACTCTCAGGGAAGCATGGGCAGATGCTCATGAGAATCTGCAACAAGCACAAGAAAAGCAGAAGACCTGGTATGACCAGTATGCCAGAGAACGTTGCTTTGAGAAAGGAGACCAAGTGATGGTCTTGAAGGTTATCCAGGCTAACAAGATGGAAACTTCCTGGGAAGGTCCTGCAACAGTGCAAGAACGCATTGGGACAGTGAACTACCTCATACAGTTTCCAGACTCTAGGGTTAAGCCAAAAGTGCATCATGTGAATTCACTGAAACCCTTCTATGAGAGGCCTAATCATCTTCTCACACTTTCAGTCCAGGAAGATGAGGAGGAAGAGTGGCCTGAAGGAGCTTTCTATGATCAGGAGGGTGGTAACTTAGAAGATGTTAAACCTTCCCAAAGACTCAATGCTATCCAATGTAAGCAGTTCTTCCAACTGACGGGTAAGTTCACCTCCCTGTTTTCACCTATCCCAGGTCGCACCACAGATCCTCAACACGTGGTAGCCGCAGATGACAGCAGGCCATCAGCAGAACAGCCACGAAGGGTGTCACCAACGGGCAAAGAGGCGATAGAGAGGGAGGTGAAAGAGATGTTGGACATGGGGATCATTCGCCCATCACGCAGTCCATGGGCATCTCCAGTTGTCCTCGTGCCCAAAAAGGGCACGACAGACATACGTTTCTGCGTGGACTATCGAAAATTGAACTCCGTGACACGCCCGGAACATTATCCAATGCCCAGAGTGGATGAACTGTTGGAGAAATTGGGGCATGCTAAGTACTTATCCAGCCTCGATTTGACTAAGGGCTATTGGCAAATCGCCCTAGCAGAAGAGTCTAAGCATCGAACAGCATTCATCACTCACATGGGCCTGTTTGAGTTCAATGTACTTCCCTTTGGGCTACGCAATGCACCTGCAACTTTCCAGAGGTTGGTGGACTGTTTGCTAAGAGGGTGCGGGGACTTTGCTGTTGCCTATCTAGACGACATTGCAATCTTCTCAGACTCCTGGGAAGATCACCTGAAACACCTGGAGATTGTCTTCCAACGCATTAGTGATGCTGGGCTGACAGTCAAAGCAAAAAAGTGCCAGTTTGCACTGGACAGAGTAACCTACCTTGGCCATGAAGTGGGACAAGGGACTATCACTCCAATGCAAGCCAAAGTGGAATCTATTAATAGCTGGCCCATTCCTCGTTCCAGGAAGCAGGTGCAGTCATTCCTTGGCCTAGCTGGGTACTACCGGAGATTTGTGCCCAACTACAGCCAAGTAGCTGCACCTCTAACAGATCTGACAGGTTCCAAGAAGCCTAAGATAGTGAAATGGACAGCAGAGTGTCAAAAAGCCTTTACAGCCTTGAAGCAGGCCTTGATGGCAGATCCCGTGCTCATGGCACCAGATTTTGACAAGCCGTTCATAGTGGCTACAGATGATTCTGACAGAGGCATTGGAGCAGTCTTACTACAAGAGGGTCCGGATGGCATCTTGCATCCCATTCTGTTCCTCAGTAAGAAGCTGTCTGCAAGGGAGTCCAATTGGTCCATTCCAGAGAAGGAATGCTATGCCATTGTGTATGCGCTAGAGAAGCTGAGACCATATGTCTGGGGACGTCGCTTCATTCTCCAGACTGATCATGCTGCCCTCAGATGGCTCCATACAGTCCGGGGGCTAACAAGAAACTACTCTGATGGAGTCTGGCCCTACAAGACTTTGACTTCGACATTCAACATGTGGCTGGAAGTTCCAATGTGGTTGCGGACTCCTTGTCACGCAGAGAACTGGAGGGAGGTTAAGAGGGATGAGCTTTACATGTCTGTTATTGATAATATGGTTAACCTGTACTGTTGTGTGTTTGCATATATTCTCTGACTTTTCCTTCCTTAGGTCACAGGATGAAATCCCAGCCGGTGTGGCTCCAGCCTTCAGCTGTTTCCAGACCGTCTGAGATTTGGGGGGCGTGTGATAATGGGGCTTCACATTATCTAGACTTAGCTAAAGGGGGACATTTCCCTCTTCAGGTAAACCAAGGGTTAATAAGGTGTTGGGATTAGATTACATTTTAGTATGTGGTCAGCATCATAGGTCATGTGGGTCAGCATCACAGGTCATAGGGTGAGAACTGACCAATCAAAAAGAAAAGAAGTGAGCATCTTCAGGATGCTTCGAGATGCTTCGAGAGAGAAGTGATAAAAACTTCTTGGAGGCCATGTGGCCGAGAGACAACAGAGAGATAACAAAGGGATAACAACCAAGGAGCCTCCTGGAGGGGGTTCTGTGCCAGTAGCAGGCTGGAGGCCATAGGCCTCGCCTCCTGGCCCTTCCTTTTAGAACATCTAAGCCTGAGAATCATCTGTGAGTACTAGACTAAAGTTATCTAGTCGCGTTAGGGACTTTTCTGTTATTTTGGAGGCTGGCTGATCTAAAGAATGTATCTGTGCTTTCATATCTGTTCTTTCTGTAACTAAGCGTGCCTGGGAAGAGGGAGCTTCCCATGTGTGTTAATTTGCCTTGTTTATTTGCCTATCTTTAATAAATACTTTCTGTAAAAGACCCCGTTTCTCTCCTTCCCACGCCAAGCTGGGTAGACTGGGGGGACAAGGAAGATCCTTAAGCTTAGGGATGTACGTGGCTGGACAGGGTCCTGCTGTACTGTCCAAGGGTCCAGATAATTCATAATTCAGCGGGTGGTGGCGGCGAAGATGAATTAACAGCTAAAAATCATAAAGGCTGGAATATACATCCCAGCAGCGCATGGTGTCATTTTCCAGCTTCACATGGGGGCATATGGTGGGATGTGGAATTTCCAGTATCACAGGGGGTATGTTGGGAGGGGCGCCCAAATTACCAAATAAAAACACAAGATGGGGGGAAATAGACTCGAGCACTCTCTCAAGCTAATGAGAGGCAGGGTAATTTTAGCTGAGATCTTTTAGCCCCATGTCTGCAGCGTCAGGTCTGAAGAGTAGCCAGGCAAGTTTTAAAGTAACAAAAATAGCAGTTTTATTAGCAGACAAACAACAAAGAAGACAATACATGCACATCACTAACTGGAAATAGAAATGGAGAGTTTCGGGGGAATGGGTAATACAACACCTGGTCTCATAGTCCTGGAGAGAAGCGGAGGTTGACGGGAAGAAAGCTCAGCATGGTTCGCTGAGGGGAGTTCTTCAGACAAACTGGCAGCAAGGCAGGATGGAAGTCCAAAGTATTCCAGGGTTGAGCGGCTCAGTTGCTAGAAGTGAGGGGATGGCTCGCCAAATACAGTGGCAGCAAGGCTGGATGGATTTCAGGAGCGATCCAAGGAGGGCTCAGAATCAGGGGGTTTTTATAGGGTGGATTGTGCCTACAGGCCCTGCCATGCTCGGTGAGAACAAAGGAAATTCGTAGCTGGACAAAGGCGCTGGAAAAGGTCAGGTTTTACATGATGGGCTTAGCACTTAATGACAATAGTATGGCCAGTATGCAAATGGACCAACATAAAGAAATGGCTCGGCACTCAGCCGGGAGTCTGTGTAAAGTTGTGCTGAGCAAGGTGGGTTTGCGAGAAGGAGTGGTCCCTGACGCATCCGAGAGGCATTAAGTTGCCTGCCTAAATGAGGTTTGGAATGCACAACCATTAACAGCTGCGCCTATTATGTGCTTGTCCAGTGGGCCTTGCAAACACGTGGAGTAGGGTGGCAGAGAAAGGTCAAATAGAGGCCAAATTATTTGATATCAAGAGATATCTATTGCTCTCACCAGACGTAGCATAACCGCAGTAACACAACCTACTTGGGGCCACGCTTCCCTCCCTTGATGAAGGCTGTCTTAGACCAAGTCAACTGCCTACAGTGTCTAAATCAGCAGTGATTGTCTCATCTTCTGTTCATAATCCTTTCCTTAAGATGCTGCTGTCACCTAAAGCAGATTTCTGGTACTGCAGGAAGGGTGATTTGCTTCATTAATGCAGAAACACAATGAGACATTTCTTTGTCTGCTTACTTCTTTCTTTACCCCTTCTGATATTTTGATGGGCCGTGACAGGATGCAGGGTCAATAAACTCCGGATGGCAAAAGTGCTTGCAGAAGCTAATGCATCACACATACAAACCGGGAAAAGACAATAGTCACAAAATGGAATTTTAATGTTGAAGCACACCAGCTTAATGCTTGGTAGGAGGGACAAGGGTGTATAAAGTGGTGGACGAGATGTTTAGTTCAGATTTTGGAGCTGACAGAGAAGACAGCAAGGACTTTGTGCAGCTCTGCTTTAGTGCGGAGACATGTAGAAACAAAGGAACACACTTGGATGATCTTAAAGGTTAGGAAGGCTCAGAAACACACACTCCTAATGAGAGACAGTGTATTCATTGTCAAAGGCAGCCTGATAACCTCGTGTTTTATCTGTTTTCATGGACTCTGAGGGGAATCTGATCCTGAAGAATCTCTAAAGGTTGTAACCAGTCCAAATTGCACCTAACTGTTCAAAGCCTGTTTCCAAACACGTCCCATTCCAGTGTTGGGTGTGGGGGGAACCATTATCAGGGGCCAATGGAAAAAAAATTAACAATGTGCAAACAGCTCCAGTTTTAACTTCATTGGCTGAGATCCCATACCTTTGCTGTCTTACCTAGGCCAGTGGAGTTGCCAAGAATGGAAAGATGGCATCATTGAAGAGAAAAGGCAATCACAGTGATGCAAGAAAGATAAGACTGGCATCTTCAAGCAGCATATGGCTTGGAAAATCACTTTCCCTGTGGCAGAGGTGATTGTCCAAGCCACCTCATGGTGCTTTAACTTCATCCTCCCTAATTTGGAATTCAGAAACTGCTAGGAACTCACAGCCTTCCCAACACAGGCCATTTCCACCCTATACTGTTATAGTGCTCTCCACTTCCTATGGAATCCTGGGGTTTGCAGTTTAAGGAGGGACATTGAGAAGTCTCAGCCAGAGAGTTCTTTGACCTCCTCACGAAACTGCAAGCCCCAGAATTCCAGAGGAGGTTGAAAGTGGAATAATAGCACTAAAAGATGGTAGAGTGGAAATGGCCTCAGTCTTCTCCCTTTGTGAGCACAGAGAGAGTACTATTGCTCATGTAATGAATCATTATATGCAGCCTGAAACCCTAAATCAGCTGTACATCTGGTATGTCTCCATAGCTACATCTCCCAGCTCTACCTGTAAACCTAACTTTTAAGCAAATTGCCCCCATATGGCTATTTCTATGTTGTTGGAGAGTGGAAGAATTAGTGGAGGACTTGTTCAATAGGCATCTACAGGGACTTCTGTGGGTCCTCAGGAGATCCTTGCAGTTGATATCCTTGCAACACATCCAGCTACAGGAAAATAACTGGATGTATCTGTTACCCTGTATGTTGGGGCTCCCAGGAGGGGCGCCCAAATAACCAAATAAAACACAAGATGGGGGAAATTAGACTCAAGCACTCTCTTAAACTAACGAGAGACAGGGTAACTTTAGCTGGGATCTTTTACCCTATGTCTACGGCTTCAGGTCAGAGAGCGGTTAGTCATGTTTTAAAAGCAAAAATAACAGTTTTATTAAGAGACAAATAACAAATAGGACAACACATACACTAGCTAACTGAGAAACGGAAATGTAGAGTTTCAGGTGAGTGGGTAATACGACATCTTTTCACGTAGTCCTGGAAAGAAGTGGGGATTGCAGGAGGGAAAGCTCAGCGTGGCTCGCTGAGGGGAGCTTCTTCAGACAAACCGGCAGCAAGGTGGGATGGAAGTCCGAAGTAGTCCGAGGTAGTCCCGAAAGTGGGGACTTTTTATAGGGTGAATTGTGCCTGTAGGCTATGGCATGCTCGGTGAGAACAAAGGAAATTTGGAGCTGGACAAAGGAGTTGGAAAAGGTCAAGTTTACATGATGAGCTTAGTGTTTGATGACAATAGTATGGTCGGTATGCAAATGGCTCAACAGAAAGGACTGACTCTGTTACTTCCGGTATGGCAACCCAGGTAAAGACCCCCAGACATCATTTTGATATCATCTTATTCAGCTTTAGCTGGACTGGCTTGCAACTACCACACTCCATGTGTTTGCGAGGTTCTCCAGACAAGCACGGATATGAGTGCAGCTGCTAATGGTTATGCATTCCATACTGCATTGAAGCCAGCAACTCAAGCCTCACCCGCAGCTTCAGGGAACTTCCAGCCACAAACTTCACAATAGCGGCACGGCTCTCAGCAAAGCCATTTCTTTGTGTTGGGCCATCAACATCCTGGCCACGCTATTGTCATCAATCGCAAATCCTATCATGTTAAATTTGACCTTTCCAGATCCTTTGTCCAGCGCTAAAACTCCTTTGGTTCTCACCTGGCTTGCCATAGCCGGTAGGCACAAACTCCCCTATAAAAACCCCTCATTTCCAAACGGTCTTCGGACTACTTTGGCCATCCATCCCGCCTTGCTACTGCTGTGTCTAAGGAATTCCCCTCAGCCGGTCACGCTGAGGTTTTTCTTCCAAACCCCATCTTTTCTCTTCAGGACAACGAGACCAGGTGTCGTATTACCCACCCCTACGCTCTTCCATTCTGCTTTGCCATTAGTTAGTGTGCATGTGTTGATTTATTTTCTCTTTATTTTCCAATAAAGTTGTTATTTTTGTTACTTTTAAACTTGTGTGCCTGTTCCCTGACCTGAAGTCGTAGACATAGGGTTAAGATCTCGCTAAGTTACCCTGCCTCTCGTTTAGCCAAGAAAGTGCTTCAGCTAATTTTCCCCCATTGGTATTTTTAATTGGAAAAGTGGGCGCCCCCTTCAGGGACACCCCCCCCAAATCACAGAGTAACAACTTGGCCTTTCGGTAGATTCACAATGAGCAAGGCATGTTTGCAGAAAGGTGTAGATTCGCACTGAGCAAGGCATGTTTGCAGAAAGGTGTTCTCCGAAGCAACGGAGAGGCTTAAGTTGCCTGCCTAAATGGGGTCTGGAATGTACGACCATTAACGGCCGCACCTGTGACGTGCCTGTCCGGTGGCCCTTTGCAAACACGTGGAGCAAGGTGGCAGAGAAAGGTCAGGTAAAGGCCAAATTATTTGATAACAAGAGATATCTAGTGCTCTCACCGGGCATAACATAATCGCAGTAACATATGTTTGTTGATCCTTCCATTCTCCAACAACAAGGAAACGATGATGTTGGGGAGGCAAGCTGTGTTGCTGAAAAAGTGTGTTGGAGAACTTTGTTTGCTGAGTCATTAGTAAAGAGTTCTGACCTCTTCAACAACCAAAGAAGTGAGTTGTGATGGTTCAAGTATCACTTATGCTATTTATTTCGCCAGACAAATGATGTTCTTGGAGGATCTCAGCCATTGCATTTCTTTGGATATGGGGATGTGAACATGCTGGCAACACAATCCAGAAAGCTAATCCATTAACTAGCTCCTCCAGGGGTATCATGCTGAATAGATTATTGGATGTGAGTGAATATTCTCAGGAAAAGTTGTACTTCCTTGGGTTCTATCCTGCAGCCAGACAAAAATCCCTAACGGACAGGAAACCATGCTGGTAAGGAAAACCACATTTGGGTCAAGGATGATCATCTCAACAGTCTTCTCTTATTACAGACATAATGTCTGCCAGGTGAACCTTAGGCCATTTCTGCACTAGACTGTTACAGTGCTATTATTCCACTTTCAACATCCAATGAAATCCTGGGGCTTGCAGTTTCAGGAGGGGCCTTTGAGGAGAGGGCCTTTGAGGATGGCCTTTGAGGATGGCCTTTGAGGCCCCTGCCTAAACCGCAAGCCCCAGGATTTCATAGGATGTTGAAAGTGGAATCATGGTGCTATATCAGTATAGTGCAGAAATGTCCTTAGCCAACAAAATGATACAAGATCCTGGAGCAGGCAAGACTGTGAAATACGCAAGCTCAGGGAAGCTGAGCAAACCTTAAGCATCCTTTCTTTACCACCCCCAGCCTTGGGGGAAAAAAAACCTATATAAAGCTAAATAAAAAGGCCCTAGACTCCATAGCTAATTCATTTTAGGGAAAGAATATGCTTATTGCTTTCATCTCTTTCAGGAGCACTTTGCTTCCTACTCCTGGATGTCCCCTATTGGGACCTTGCAGAAATCACTGTCTAGGGACAGCCCAGATGCTTTTAGCTGAAATCACTGCAGCCTGACTGGAAACAATTCCATAACACTCAGAAACTAGGTTTTGTAGCCAGAGAATCTAATTTGTCTACTCTCCTTAGAAAAACAAGCCATGTTCTGGCTAAAAAGAAGTTTTGTAGTGCTCCAGTCAGAGGTGTGGCATAGGGCATTTCCACCCTATACTGTTGCAATGCTCTTAGGCCATTTCTGCACTACAGTGTTAAACTGCTGCTATTCCACTTTCAATGCCCTGTGGAATTCTGAGGTTTGTAGTTTACTGAGACCAAAGAGCTCTTTGGTTGAGAATTCAAAGTGCCCTTCCCTAAACTACAAACCCCAGAATTCCATAGGAGGTTGATAGTGGAATAGCAGCACTTTAACACTGTAGTGCGGAAATGGCCTTATTCCACTTTCAACCTCCTGTAGAGTTCTGGAGTGTGTAGTTTCCTGAAGCCAAATAGCTCTCTGGCTGAGAATTTTAGATTCCCCTTCCTAAACTGGAAACCCCAGGATTCCATAGGAGGTTGGAAGTGGAATAATAGCGCTATAACAGTGTGGTGTAGTGTGGAAATGGCCCAAGTCTAGTTTGTTCTCAAGAAAGTATAATTAGAGTCAAGAAATGTAATTTCTGTCATCCCTAAAATCTGTCTTCCATGGACTGCATTCTATGCACTGTGGCAGTTCCTCCACATATTCCTTCTTTCATGTAGGTTCTTTGGCCACCCCACTTTGGAATCTCTTTCATTTCCCCTTCTCTCTTTAGCAACCCTTAGCCAACTTCAGATTGCCCAGCCCCAGATCCTTCCAGCCTTGTGAGCTTGTTCACTTTAGTTAATATTTTCCCCATCCTAAAGCAACTGTGCTCTAGTAAGTAGAGAGAAAGAATCTTAAAAAATATTCAGGAAATGGTTGAAAAACTTATGTGCTATAGTGTTGAGAACCCCTGATCAGAAGAATCCAGGACTGGCAAGAATCTTTGCAGTTCTGGACTTATTCAATTCACAATTCATATGTGGTAGTTTTGGACTTAAAAACTGTACAGAAAACAGCAAATCCTGTGTACTTGGGGACTTAGGCCCTTTTCACACAGGAATTAAAAAACGGTGTAGAGCGACCTCCGATGGAGGTCGTCTACACCGTAAAGTGGATTGGGACAGACTACTTTTGCGTAGTTCCACACCCCAATCCGCGCTAGGGCGGCTGGCAGTGGCGCCGCCGCATGCTTTTTAAAAACCACTTTTGAGTAGGTTTTTAAAAAGCATGAGGTGTGCAGCCACGTGCAGCCATGTGCAGCCCCATCGCTGTGCCTGGTGTAGATTTGCAGGTGCACGCAAGGGCGTGCTTGCAGACCTGCCAGGGGGTGGGCTTCCAGCTGGCAAGCTTTTCCGGTTGGTGGATAGCCTCCGCCAGCTGGGAGCCGCCATTTTGGGTGCTGCAGGATGCCGCAGGACGCTGCAGGACGCTGACAAGTGTGGAGCAGCGAAAATGTGCTGCTCCACGTGGCGATGGACTTACCAGGTTTTAGGTAAGCTCTGCTTTAGTGTGTTTTCGCCTGTTTCTTCATCCGCATGTGGAAAGGGCCTTAGTCTGCCTAAAATGCACATGTGGTTGTTTTGTAGAGAGAGAAAAAAACAGTTTCTGTGCAGGAAACAGCATTTCATGCATATGAAATAATATTTCTGTGCAGAAGTGTTAATTTCTGTTCAAAAGATGCTGCTCTCTGTGCAGAAAATGCTGTTTCATGTGTAAAACCAACTGCATGTGAACTTTGCACAGAGTAAATCCCAAACTGTCAATAGGCTTCCAAAAGTGTTTGTTTGTTTTTCAAGCTTCTCATAGCAGCATTGTCCTAAGAGGTGAGAGACTTTGAGGTCTACCAGCAGCGCCAGCATCTCCTGAGAATTTGAGGGAATTACAGCTCAAAGGCGGTCTGTGAGAGGAGGTTGATGGCAGGATCTTTTCTCCTGTGTATACCAGCACTAACTGTAGAACTCCAGTTCAAGGTTAAATGGGATGTTTTTATTGGAAATCTCTCTCTCTTTTCTCTCTCTCATGCCATTTCCGCACTAGACTGTTAATAGCGTGATGATTCCACTTTCAACCTCCTATGGGATCCTGGGGTTTGCAGTTCCGGGAGGGGCCGGCTGGCCCCTCCCGAAACTGCAAACCCCAGGATCCCATAGGAGGTTGAAAGTGGAATCATCGTGCTATTAACAGTCTAGTGCGGAAATGACCTCACACACACAACAAATCAGGTAGTCTCATCAGCCATACAAGGCTAGTGAAGGGAAAGGAGAGAAAGACTGGATAGAGAGAGCTGTCAGGTGTAGAGGGTGCTATTTACCAGTCCAAAAGGAGAGGATGGAGGAAAGATGGCTCAAAAATGAGAGTTTGAGAGCAGAAAAGAGAAACAGAAATGTGGACTGCAGCATGATGCCCAAAGTGCTAACAAAATGCCACAGTTTAAATACCCCTTTTCTACCCTGAAGGGGTGAGTGTTATATGCTGTCTGGCAGAGTAAAACCAAAGGAGTTCAGAATGTGACAAAATATTGACGGGGGTCCTGACAGCCACTTAATGTCTTGGTTGGGTAAGATGTAAGCCAGAGTCCTGCTTGTTGCATGTTTCCCAGTCATATGTGCCCAATTTTTGTATAATGATATTTCAAGCCAGTTAGATGATATATCTTGCCAGTCATGCTATGCCATGGGGTATAAGGCATGGTAACAGCAAGAAAAAACTTATTTAAAATTAGTTAGTGCTTCTTTCAAGAAGAAACTTAGTGAAGAATTGCATTCCTACCCTGGCATTTAGTTATTTGCATTATCAATGTACTGCTGAGCATTAAAGAAGCTGTTCCACAACATTTGCTATTGCCCATGCAATCACTGGGTATAATTTGATTATTTTCTCTTCACTATTTTTCTCCTTTGGAGAACTCTGCAAATACAGGTAATTGGATCCAGTCTCTCTAGGAAGTACTGCTACCGAGGCCAAAATGTCCCTTAGATGTATAGATACTGAACTTGCATGAGTTCATACAGCTTTGTGAGATTATACATGGTAACGAGTGAGAAGCTGATATATGTAAATAGATATTCAGGGGTATACATCAACAAAACTGATTGCTTTAATTCACTGATTCAAATGGAAGCAGTGTTGTGGGGAAATCAAAGCTAACAGGGTTAAAGCATTAGCAACAATAATGTCATCAGTCACCCCTTTCTGTCTTTCCTCTTCCCTCTCACCTTAGCAGTAAATATTACAGTGTCTGGGAAGGAGGTGGGACTTTCAAGCAACAATATATATTATATACCTGTTTGCATTACCTTACAAATAGATGTGTAATATATATTGTGGGTGGCTTAAGCAGTTAAGACCCATTAACTTTATAAAAGACCTGCTCTTGGTGGACATTAACACTTCCAGAACTGATTTGGTGACATGGATCCAAAAACCAGGGCCCTTCTTGAGACCTGGGCTGTGGAGATGGTGATTATCATCTAATACCACAACATTTACTACTACACCACTGAAGTGGGACTCCTTTCTCTTTTATGTTTGCAAAGCAGCAACATTAGCATATGCATCTCATGCGTCAGCCGTGCCTTTTAAATCAATGGGATGAAGTGGGTGGGCGCTTCAGGGAACCCTATTTGAATAGATAAGTGCATAAATGTCACACTCACAGCTTCACTTTCAAAATGTTGCTCAGGGACCTAAGACACACAGCCGCCACTGAATATCAATCATAGCATTGTGCCTAAAGCATTTTTAAAACTCTTTGAAAATTTGCTACCAAAGGCGAGCCTATTGTAAAACCTACAAAGCTACAGGCAAAATTCAGAGCTGCTTCTTGAGGTACTCGCTGCTCTATGTACTTCTAGGAAGCAGTCCAAATTTTTAAGCTATCTAATAAGTTTCAAATAGACCCATGATCTTACTGAGAAAGGAAGGCTGCATCTTTCTAACACAGAACCATAGAACTGTGGAGTTGGAAGACACAACAAGGGCCATCGAGTTCAACCCCCTACCATGCAGGAATACACCATCAAAGAGGCCTCAGCAAATGGCCATCCAGTCTTTGTTTAAAAAACACCAAAGAGACTCCACCACAGTCCACTGATGCAGCAGTAGATTCCACTGTCAAATTGCTCTTACCATCAGGAAGTTCTTCTCAAGATTTAGATGGGACCTATTTTCCTGTACATAGTTTGAATCCATTGTTCCACATCCTAGTCTCTAGAGTAGAAGAAAACAAGCTTGCTCCATCCTCCATATGACATCCCTTCAATATTTAAACATGCTCATTGTGTAACCTCTTAACTTTCTCTACTCCAGACTAAACATCTCCAGCTTCCTAAGTTGCTCCTTCTAGAGCTTCCGGGTTTCATAGAATCATAGAATCATGTAGTTGGAAGAGACCCCAGGGCCATCAAGTCCAAACCCCTGCTATGTAGGAACACCCATCAAAGCATTCCCAAAAGATGACCACCCAGCCTCTGCTTAAACACCTCCAAAGAAGGAGATCCACCACACTCCATTGAGGCAGCAGCAGATTCCACTGCCGGATAGCTCTGACCATCAGGAAGTTCTTCCTGAGTTTTAAGTGGAATCTCCTTTCCTGCAGCTTGAATCCATTGCTCCTTGTCCTAGTCTCTGGAGCAGCAGAAAACAAGCCCACTCCCTCGTCAACATGACATCCCTGACATTCCATGTTGTGCCATTTTGAGACCTTCTCTATTTTTGGTCACCCTCCTCTGGACATGTTCCAGTTTGTCAGTATCCTTCCTGATGAATATCTAGCAGGAAAAAAAGCATCCACAGAAAAGCAAAGCACAAAGTATATGTATAATGCCATAGATACTGTTTGGTTGATTGGACTGACCGATGTTCATCCTAGAATAATAGAACTGTAGCACTGGAAGGGGTTGTAAGTTTCTTCTATTCCAGAAACCTTCCAGTGAAAGGATCTGCCACTAAGGCACCCTGACTGATGCCCCTGATTGTCTGTTTAAAACAAAAATCCAGCAAACAAGAATTTACAACCTTATGAAACAGTTAATTCCATTGTTGAACAACATATATCATATTCTGTTTTTCTCCAAGTTGTTTAGTTGGCATCTTTCTTTTCTTGTTATTTGAATCCATTCATTCTGGTCCTGTCCTCTGGATCAGGAGAAAGTAAACTTGCTCCATTATTCACAAGAGGCAGATATTTAAAAATGCCAATCATCTCATCTTTCAGTTTTCTCTTCTCTGGACAAACTCTTACCATTATAGCCTTGATGTCCAGATTCCTTATCAGTTTCTTCACCCTCCTGACCATCTTTTTCCAGCTTGTCAATGTCCTGCTTCTTACTGTGTGTTACCCTGTTTACTGGGGGTCCTGGGAGGGACACCTAAATAACCAAACAACAACACACTTTGGGGAAAATTAGCTTAGAGCACTGATTGGCACTACGAGAGGCAGGGTAAGGCAGCAGGAACTTGTAACCCAAGGTTTACGGGGTCAGGCCAAGTCAAGAAGCAAACCGTGTTGGAAATTAATGAATGATCTTTATTAAATACAGGCACACAATGTAAGCAACACACACACAGAGGTAACTAAGGAAAATAAAGGTTTAAGTGGGATAGCAGGATTTTCAGAGGGATAGTTGATTCGGGTGATATGGAACCTGTTCCTGGAGCCCAGAAAGAAGATAGACAGCGATGCTGGGGTGTGATGTATCTCAGCATGTGGAGCTGAGGGGAAGCTCACCAAGCAAAGCGGCAGCAAGACAGTCTGGAACTCAGGAGCGATCCGAGGATGGTCTCGGAATCAGGGGTTTTTATAGAGGGAAATGTGACTGCAGGCTATGCTGTACTTGGGGAAGACAATGTGTTTTAGGAGCGGGACAAAGCTTTGGGAAGGTCAGAATTTAACATGATTGAGATAAAAGAGATTATAGGATTAGAAATACCAGTATGTCCAAATATAGCGTTGTTGTCCATATATAATATGGTAGAGTGTACTCAGACAAAGAAAGAATTAATAACAAATTTGTTAACTGCAGCGAGATTAATAATAGCAAAAAAATGGAAGACAAATGAAAAATTTCAAATAGAAGAATGGTATAAAGAAGTGTGGGAAATTGCAATTAATGATAAACTAACATGTAGAATTAGGTTTATGAAAGGTTTGGTAAAAACAAATGATTTTGAAGAAATTTGGAAAATATTTTTAGAAAAAGTTTTGAAAAGAGATGGTAATGCTACCCTGTTAAAAGAAGAATGGCAATTTTGGAAAGTGGATTAAATAAAAAGTTGGCTCTGGGGGGTGGGTTTTTTTTTATTATTATTACTTTTATCTTTTATTTTGTATTTTTATATTGTTTATTATCTGTGTGTGTTAAACTTGTGATTTATAGGTGTAATTTGATATGTGATGTTCAATGTTTAAAAGGGGGGGAAGTTAAAAGGTAATAGGTTTTAGAGAGAGGTTATTTTTAGAGATATTAAGTAATAAGTTTATAATTAATAATAGTAAGAGATTAAATGGGAGTGAAAAATATTGAATTAAGAGTGAAAGAATAATAATAAAAATGAATATAATGAAAATAAGAATTGAAGATATGTAACAAAAATGTATAAGTTGTATGAACGGAACAAGCTGAACAAGTTTATGATTTTAGGGGAAGGGAAAAACAATAATATAAGTATGCATTGTTTAAAAGAAGGAAAAAAATTTTTTGTTTTGTTTGTTTGTTTGTTTTTTAATTCACCATTATGTATAACACATGGTGTTTTATTTTTCGTTTGTTTTTGTGTTATAGTTTAATAAAATTTAAAAAAAAAAAGAATTTAACATGATTGAGTCAAGTCCAAATTTGAGTGTTCAGCTTGCCAGGTTGCCTGCTTGGAGCAGGGAGTTCTTTGTAGACAGCATGCATACATAATGAGGGTGTTTGCAGAGAGATCTCCTAAAGCGGTGATCTGGCTGTTTCTGGCCTGCCTGGGTGGAGAGTGGAATGTCCAGCAATTAGTGGCCGAGCCTAGTCTGTGCTTGTCCAGGGGCCTCACAAACACATGGAGAGGGGTGGTGGAAGAGAGCCAAATTATGATATCAAAATGATATCTGGGGGTATCTCCAAGGAGGCCTAGTAACCGCAGTAACATGTGCTATTGTTTTAAAGGCTACAGATAGTATGTGTCATCTGTAACATCCCATTTGTGTGTTTTGGGCTCAGGAATGAATAATAGCTTATCATGAAGTAGTCATGTGTACCTATACTGTACATAGTCCTAGTAGCTATTCTGTTAACATAGTGGCAATGTTGCATGAATATGACTATATGAGACCACATCACTATATTATATTGTGAATACGAGTTGCTTGTAATGTGTTGACTTAATGCAGCTTGTTTTATAACATCCCTTACCCAATAATTTATTTTTCTGCTTCATATTGTATATAGGCCTAGTAGCTATACTATAATTACATGGGGTCATATCACTTTATTATATTGTGCATGTGAATTGTTGTATGTTTAATATTCTAATCTAACTACCTGACTGCTAATCATATTTTTCTAGTATATTGGTTCAGGGGATTCCTGTAATTTTCAGAGTCTAGATTCAGAATTTTTAAAAAAAAAAAAAAGAGGAAAAAAAAGTCTAGTGTCTCCTTCTGTTTCTGCATGATTTTTTTAGAATGACTTGCCATAGAAACCAGCCTCCCCAATCTGGAACCTTCTAAATATATTGCACTACAGCTCCAAACAGCCCTGGCCATGGGAGCTGTAGTAAAACACATGTAGAAGGTACACATCTGGCTGGAAGGGCTGGTTTCCATGGTAAATTATGCTCAAAATGGAACAGAAATGAGTCCTCAGCTGCTCCTGCTGCTGCTTCTCCTCCTTAGCATGGAGGAGGGGACATTTCTCGTTCATTTTTTAGCTTCCACTATTCTCAGGTTCATAAGCAATGTGGGAGTACTTTCCCTATCAGTGGGGAATGACTGCAAATCCGCACTTGAGCATGAATGCAAGAGTCTTTTTCACTCTGTCAGTACTATGAGCGCTGAGGGTTTACCAGCTAAAGAACCTGTATTAGTTCTAATTAGACTTGTAATTGGATGGTTGGTCAAATCCAAAGGGTTCTCACAAACAACTCCTTTTCATCCTGGAGAGGAGTGACTAGCGGGGTGCCACAGGGTTCTGTCCTGGGCCCAGGGCTATTCAACTTCTTCATCAATGACTTGGATGAGGGAATAGAGGGCATGCTCATCAAATTTGCAAGTGACACCAAATTAGGAGGGATAGCTTATACCCCAGGGGACAGGATCAGAATTCAAAATGACCTTAACAGAGTAAAGAACCGAGCCAACACTAAGAAAATGAATTTTAATAGGGAAAAATGTAGAGTGCTACACTTAGGAAGAAAGAATTAAATGCACAGATATAGGATGGGTGACACTTGGCTTGATCACAGTTCATGTGAAAGGGATCTAGGAGACTTAGAAGACAACAAGCTAAACATGGGTCAGCAGTGTGACGTGGCAGCTAAAAAAGCTAGTGTGATTCTGGGCTGCATCAAGAGGAGTAGAGTGCCTGGGTCAAGGGAAGCACTCTTTTCTGCTTTGGTCAGACCCCACTTGGAATGCTGTGTCCAGAACAGGACACCACCATTCCAGAAGGAGATTGACAAATTGGAATGTGTCCAGAGGAAGGCAACCAAAAGGGTAGAAGATATGTAAACCATGAAGCCCTGTCAGGAGTGGCTTATGGAGCTGGGTATGTTTAGCCTAATGAAAAAAAAAAAGTTAAGAAGTGACATGATAGCCACATTTAAATATTTGGAGGGATGTTGTGTAGAAGATCGAACAAGCCTGTTTTCTGCTGCTCCAGAGACTAGGATACAGAGCAATGGCTTCAAACTTCAGAAAAAGAGATTCCATGTAAACATTAGGAAGAACTTCCTGACAGGAAGAGCAGTTCGACAGTGGAATGTACGACTGCCTAGGAGTGTGGCAGAGTCTCCTTCTATGGAGACTTTTAAACAGAGGCTGGATAACCATCGGTTAGTAATGCTTTGATGGTGCATTCCTGCAGGACAGGAGGTTGGGCTTCTATGATTGCTCTCCTCTATGTGGGTTTTATTGTCTTATACATAAAAGTGTAGGAAACTTCTTATATCCAGTCACATATTTGGTCCTTCTGACTGGCAGCAATGGTTCTGCAGGGTTTCAGGCAGGATTCTTTCTTGGTCCTGTCTGGAGATCTCTGGTAACACCCAGTGCACCCCCATCAAATGTATTTTGCTTCTGAAATAAACAAGATCAGGAGTGATCAAGGTGGTGCAAAGTTTCCTGCAAATTGCACAACAACAAAACATGGTCAATTAATATGTTGTATGTTGGAAAAATTGCAACTTTGGCAAGCATACAGATTTTTTTCTAAGAGCCTGATTCCAGCATGACTCTGTGTTCTGCAGTAAGCTTTGAATTTTGTAGAACACTCTGTGCCTGGATAGCTCCTAGATGCAAAAGCAGTGGCAATGAAGTAGTGTCACACCTGCTGGCCTTGATTCCTTGTTATGTGCAGCCTTCACCCATTCAAAATCCGTTCTGTAAAAGGACTATGGACCCCAGGAATGGGCAGCTGCAGCAGGTCTGGGTGCAGCTGGGCAGATTGTCAAAATGCAGCAGTAACAACTACCACCATCACACAGCTGCAATGGTGGAAAATCAGGCATTTCTATTCTTAAGTTATGCCGGGAGACCATCAACCTCTTTATAAGGTTGAAAAAGCAAAGAGACAATACAGCAAGGGGGGGACTGGTGGAAACTGGTGATCAGGGAAGTCTGGGAGAAAGCAGGAGAAGAAGAAGAAGAAGAAGAAGAAGAAGAAGAAGAAGAAGAAGAAGAAGAAGAAGAAAAAGGAGGAGGGGGAGGGGGAGGAGGGGGAGGAGGAAGAAACAGATGTGGGGCTCACATGCATACCTGAGGTCCACTTTGTCCACTCTTGGGATACTCCCCAATGTGTGTAGGCTCTGCATGTATAAACCATACTCTCTGTTTTCCAAGAACAGACACCATATTTCAAGCTTTTGTTTGGATTAATGTTTGCAGGCCTCCTGTAATTAGGTACTTAAAAAACTGGTGGTCAGGTATAGTATGGAGTGAAGCTAGTCAGGAAACATGGCCCTGACTAGGAATGAATGGGTATTTCATTTTCAATTTGGGGTTTTTGGCCACGTGTTCACACAGTTTTGATGTGCAAAGCAAAAAATACAGTAAGTACTAGCCCTACCCAGTCTTGACACATCATACACTTGTATCAGAGAACATCCACTACAGTCCTCATGAATATACCTATTCAACTCTTTGTAAGCATCTTGGCCTTCCAGGTAATTCTGGAGCATTTTATTAAACACTAAAATAATCAGTATTTAATCAGAAAGGGGTTTTGAAACATAAGGTGTTCTGTGTCATTATTTTAAAAAGTTACTAAAGAGGAGGTGGGGAAGTGGACCTTTGCAAAAGTAGGAAATGTGTTGAGATGCCTTAATGTACCATTACAACATGAATCACCCACTCATTCTGTAAGTAGGAACATAAAAGCTTTCTTATCTTTGGTTGCCATGCCAATGACGTCTCCATCTCAGATGACGTTGTTCACTATTTGTTTTATAAAAGCCAGTGAGTTTTCTAGTTCCCAGTCCCTTCAGTGCAAGCTTAAGCGGCAAAGAGCAGTGTACATTTTAAAAACAAGCACACACATGAACAAACAGAAAAGAAAACAACTGACAAGGTTCTCTCACAATGTTTTCTGCAGCATCACCACTCTCCATCAAAGGTGCTCTTGAATCTATGCTCACTTGGACTGGTCCCAAAAGCAGCGGACCAGCTCCTGAAGACAAAACCTGCCAGCGAAACAGGGATATTTTCAGCATCATTGTGACTCCTGATCGCATCCCTAAATTCTGCATTCCTTCCCTAGATGTGGATCATCTTGCAACTGAGAATGAGACAGTGGGAAATCAACCTGAGGAGTCTCCAAGGAGCAAACCGTTGGGAAAGACTACCCAAAGGAGGAGACCTATAAGAAGCAAATCTGAGCTGTGCATAAGAAAAGAAGACACTCTCAGCCATGCCACTTGGGGCGGAAGGGAAACACTATGTCTAACAGGTGACAAACTTTCTTCTGAATATTTAGAAAGAGCAGGACACCATGCAGATCCGGTGACACGAGCGGCTTTGTCTCTCCCCCACCTCCCTAAGATCACCACACCTTATGGATTCTTGACATTGGGAGAAAGCCCCAACATCCGAAGGAAAGAGTCACTTTTCTTTGGGTATGGATCTGCAGAGCTGAGGATTCTCATATCCCAGAAGAAGGAGGCTTCTCATCTAGCACAGCATTCAGTCAGCCCTCTCAGCATGCACAACCAGTCAAAGACCTGGGAGAAGTCTTCCAATAAGAATCCCTGCTTTGTTTCTCAGGGAAATAACCAGACTGCATCTTCTTTTCATCATGCCCTGGCTTCTGAAAGAGGCACCAGCAAATGTGAGAAGAAAAGGTTTCAGTTGCTGATGAAGAGACATCTGTCCACCATTAAGAGACTGAGTTCTAGCAGAGCATCTGCAGACAAAATAATGAACCCGGCAGAGAGATCCCTAAATAGCTCAGTCTCTTAACCCCACTCCAAGCATGGGAGTTCCATTTCAGGGCAAAAAAAAAGCCTGGCTTTCAGAACCTTGGAGATGGGTCAATGGGTCATCAACTAAGAATCTCCGGAAATCACCAGGGGAGATGTTTTACTCTGTAAGCATCATCACCTTGATCCTCCAGATGTCTGCAAGTGGCGAAGGGCAGGGTCTGATTCATGCACTGGGCAATTGCCCACATGGACTCTCTCATCCATTTAGCATACCTTTGCATGTTTCCAAGTCCAAAGCCCATGCACACAGAAGCTCCATGTGCAGTGTGACACATAGGGGACTTTATGGGTGGGCACGTGTGTTTTGATTCTCAGTACTGGTAAGGACAGCTTAAGTTCCTATCTTACAACTGTTTTCAACTTATGCCCTGTAATGATCTTATGAGTCCTTAGAGCAATTAAAAATATCTTGAGACACCATCTAGGCACAAAATCTAATGACATTTTCTATGATCCTCCTGTGGTGGTAGAAGTGATACAGTAATGGGGAAGGTTAAGCTTTCAGTGGGGTGAGGATTTCTATTCTATTTCATTTGGCTGTTGTATCTGTGGGCACCATTACCAGGGAGTTCTCTCTGTTCTAGCTCAATTGAGAAAGGAATATAGGAAGCTGGGTTATATGATGTCAGTCCACTGGCCCATCTAGCTCAATATCATTTAAACCAGGTGTGGTGGACTGTGTTAGGTTTGCAGAAAAATTTTGTGCCCTTGAGACTTTCTGGGAACCATACAGGTTCCCCAAAATGACCACACACACACACAAAAAGAAGACGTGGGAAGAATTCTGAAAAATGAGGAGGTTGTTATTCTAAACAACACAGAGGATTGGGATGCAATCTATTTAAAAGGTGAAGTGTCTTTCTTGGATGCTTCTAGTAGAGGCAAATCACTTCCTATTTTTAATCTATTCAGTTCAATGAATGTATTGTACTAGCTCAAGTCCATGTGAAAAAGTATATAATAGTTTACAAAGTAAAAAAAATTATGTTACAGGCAATAATTTAAAAGAATTTTGGGACTGCCCACAACAAATTTACATTTGTACTCTGCATCCCTTAAACAATCCGTAAGAATTTTATCTAATTCTCTCTGTCTAGCTTTTCCTGCAGCCAAAGCAGAAAAACAGCCACTTTGTGTATGTTTTTTTGTAACTTACACAAGGCAGCAGAGGGAGTCTGGAGGGACCAAGGATGTCAAACAAGTATGAGGGGTGCATGCCACCCCAGGGCCACATTTTGCCTGCTCCCAGTTTTAGCTGAGTCTTAGTGGCTCTCCAGGGCTTCAGGCATTGTGTTTCACCAGCCCTTCCTGGAGATGCCAGGGATGGGAAGTGTGACCTTTCGTGCCCAAAGCATGCATCCAGCAGAGTCCTTTCCCCAGTGAATGTGAGCAGCTCAGCAAAACTGCAGCAGAGAGCAGCTGAGGTCCTACATTGGAGTGTACCAGTACCCGTGCAGTTCTGCATCCTTGTTCCTTCTTTAAATATCACAGTCACTGGCTGGCATCCTGCTAATGATGTGTACGTCCACACTTGTGGCTTATATGCAAGTGTTTCCCTCTTTGGATGGGGCAGAGGGGGCGATAGCACTGGGAGGTGTCTGCTTACCAGTGGTGAGGGAAGGGAGATGACAGAATTTGAACTAGGACCTTGATGAAGTACAGCTGGGGCGGGGGGAGTGAAAAGTTTGCACACGGAGATGGATGGCACCATTTACTTCCCTATCTCAAGAGCCCCAAAGTAGCTGTATCTTCACGATATGAATTGCCTCCCCCTCCCCTCACTTTCTTTCCCCCCTCCCACAGTAAGAAGCAGCAGCAATGGTCCATTTTGGGGTCTGACCATTGTTAGGAAGGGAGGCTGTGGGAAAGAGCACAAGGGCAAGGCTATGTGCCCCATCCAAACAGATACATGCATACAAGTAAGCAGTGCTTGTGCACATGCAAGTCACAGACAGCATGCCAGCCAAAAATTGAAATGTTTAAGGACTGTCACCCATTGCAAACCTTAGAACGAGGTGGTCCAGCTGTCTGGAATCATTATTATGTTGAAAGTTTCAAACAGTCCCTTGTTAGTGTGACATAAAAGATGAGAGGAATTCTCTCTTTTAAAGTTTAAATGCAAACTTAAATTATTCCCTGAAGAACTGTAGATTTGGGAGTGGGGTAATGTTAGAAAGAAATAACAAAGTGAAAAACTTGCAGCATATGAAATGACACCATCTGTTTCTGAAACACCTAAAGCTTTAAAACATGATTTCTTAATGCATTGGATTTTGGAACTAAATTGAAATAAAATAACCTGTACTCATATTTGTCTGGCTGTGTGCACTGGTCTCCTTGCTATGCTTAGGAAGCAAAGATGGTTTAGGTAGATTACGGTGATAGTTCCTTCACTTTTCATTTACCTCTGTATAAACAGATGGCTGAGGATTCCAAAAAAATAGGATGAAAGAGTATCAGCTCTGAAATTGAGGTTTCATTTTCACTGGTGTACAAACTGTGCATTGAGATTGCAGTAAAAATACAGCATAATCAACACACACACATCTATAAAGTGAAATAGATTAAAATGACAATATAGTAAAATAATTGGCAATGGCTACCCTCCATTAGCTACTTATTATGGAGCAAGCTGGACTTACCACATCCTAAGTTCTTTTTTTTTGGTGGTGGGGGGGGTTGTGTCATTCCAGTCTACCAATCTCATACAATGAGCAAAATCTCTCTGCCAGGATTTACCTTTAAGCTGGTGCACACCTGACTCCATGAACATTTAGTCCCTTTTAGAGATTTAATTCTTGACTAAGTCCCTTCTTGAAACAAGCAATGAGAAATTTTATCAATTTTCTATCTGCTGAGAGAAAGTCTTTAAAAAATGTCTATTAACAATTTAGGATTTATTCTGTGCAAAATTTCCCCCTGGTTGTTTGCCATAGAAAACAGCATCTTTTGGGCATGAAGCAGCTTTTTCTGCACAAAATATTCTGTTTTTTATGCAAATCAGTCATATGTGAATTTTGCATAGGGTAAGTCCCCAGTTACAGTAGTTTCTGCAAGAAGAAAAGGGTTTCACTACACAGGAAATAATGTTTTTCTTTTGTAGAGTTATAATTTGCTATGTAGAAAATGCTGATTCCTGCTCAGAAAATGTTACTTTCTATTCAAAACTACCCTGTGCGAATATTGTGCAGAATAAGTCCCAAACTGTGAAGATATTCATCAGTTCAGGATTCTCCTTGTCAGGGTCTCACAACACACACACACAAAAAATTTTCAACCATTTCTTAATTATTTTTAATATTTTTTTCCATCCCTGGTTCCTATATCTAGATGCAAAATGTACCATAACCTCTGGAGGACATTCCAAGTTTGGCTATAAGAACTTAGCCAGAGCTTTTTTCAATGCCCTCTGCAATCCACTGCCTATGAAATAGCTTTGGGTTTGGGTTGCAACACTGATAGGGAGGAGTCCTGGAGGGGGTGGGAGGGGAGTCATATTGTAATTCTGCTTGTGTTGAACTTCACAATACATCTCCTGTGACAAACCTGATGGGAGGGGGTCTTGACAACAGAGCCCCCCTGGCAACTGAGAGTGTTTAAGCTGATTGGCTGGTGACATGAGACGTTGGATAGCACAGGGGAGGGGCTGGTGGAAAGAGGAAAATTAAATTAATTGAGATTAACTGTCTGGGGAGTGATTGAAGAGGAGTGTGATTTGTGGTGTGTTTGGGAGAGGTTGGAGATTTGAAGAGCTCTGTGGGAGAGAGAACTGAGAAATTGGGCGTACGAGAGATAGTGCATGAATTGAAAAAGAGAGAGAGAGAAGAATGGTGTGCTGTTTATAAACATTTGGATACAAAAAAATTTAAAGCAACAGTGTTATAATAAATGTTTGAAGTTCTGTGTTCCTCAAAACCGGGTCTCAGAGTCTTGTTCTGTATCCTGGAATATACACGCTACCAATAATATCATCTTGACCTTAGTGGCAACAGTACCACAGTCTTGGAAAATATAAATCACTGCTTATCCTTGCATCTGGGAGAAGGGCAGATTTAGGGGGGGCAGTAAAGGGGGAGAGTCCTGAAAGGAAGAAGCCAAAAGGGGACAAGAATGAGGAAGGGACGGCGTTCTCAGAGAGGGAGAACTGAGACAGATCTGCTTGTCCTGGTCCTGGCTTAATTCAGAGATCTCCCTGGCTATTCAGTTCTGATCACAAAGAGGTGTCAGGCTGGGCAGGCCTTGAACGCAAGGCTTGGGTGCACCTTTCACACTCGGCACTGACGGGCGGTGGTTTTCCGCTTTACATCTCCCAATTCACAAATAGGTAGCTACCACTTTGGCATCAAACAAGTTTTCCAGTGGGTCCAAAGTTTTCCTGGCGGGAAGGGCCCTATTTTGACTTTGCAGGAGTATTTCAGGGGCTGGGAAACCTGTGATCTACCATCTAATGTGGAGGTATACCTCTTCTAGGCAGGAGCAGCAATGCTGAAGCACATGCTTGATCAAAGTAAGGGGCCAGGATGGGCACCTGCGGTGATTCCAGGGGCTGATTTCTGCCCTAAACAGAAAAGTAGAAGTGACCAGAAGTCCAATCTTGGTTTCAAAGAGAAATCCTTGGCTGGCAGTCTGATCAGTGTCTTCTGTCCTGATTCTCTCTGAACCTAATAGAAATGTCATTCATCTGTGCTCCAGTTGCTGACAAAATGTTTTTAAATCTTTTTATTCACAATAAAAAAAATTTAACTGGCATTTCAGCTATACAAAATGCTAACTTACATATATTTTAGTGGTTACAAACAAAAAAGAAAAAAAAATCATTATGAACTCCTCCTCACCCCAAAGCTGAGGCCCAGTAAAATAGGGTTTTTTGGGGTTGGGGAGTTACAATAATGACAATAGTGTCACAATCATGACTAAGCAGCGATTATGAATAGAGAACTGTTATTGATGAGTAAATCTACTCAAGGTACCTTTCGTGATCACTGCTACTGTTGCTGTAATTGTTGTTGCGTGCCTTCATGTCATTTCCAACATATGGCAACCCTAAGGCAAACCTATCATGGGGTTTTCTGGAGCTGAGAGTGTGGACTGATGTGCCCTACACTGTTGTAATGCTATAATTCAGGATGAAGTAGTCTTTTGAGTGTGGGACCATATCCTCACTAGAGGTCATTAGCACAATATACCGTTACAATCCCATCATTACCATTTGCACGATGCTGTTGGGTTAGGAGCACTCAGGGAGTGGGCTTGTTTTCTGCTACTCCAGAGACCAGGACAAGGAGCAATGGATTCAAGCTGCAGGAAAGGAGATTCCACCTGAACCTTAGGGAGAACTTCCTGATGGTCAGGGCTGTCCGGCAGTGGAATCTGCTGCCTCGGAGTGTAGTGGAGTCTCTTTGGAGGTTTTTAAGCAGAAGCTGGATGGCCATCTGTTGGGAATGCTTTGATGGGTGTTCCTGCATGGCAGGGTTTGGACTGGATGGCCCCTGGGATCTCTTCCAGCTCTATGATTCTATTATTCTCATTCCACTTTCAACCTCCTATGGAATCCTGGAGTTTGCAGTTTAGGGAGGGTGCTTTAGATTTCTCAGCAGGGAGCTCTTTGTCCTCAGTAAACTACAAACCCGAGAATTTTTTATTTTCTTCAAGTTTTTTTTAAATTGTTAATATATTTTTAAGCATTATAGCATGAAAAACCAATAGTGTACTGGTGTGTTCCACCGTTATCAGGGTGGTGGGGTGGGGTGAAGGCGAGGAAAAAGAATGGCCAAGGATGTTGTATGCAGAAGGAACACTGGTGGCAATACTGCTACTCATCCAGTGAAGGTGGAAGGGTGTGGAAAAGAGTGCTCCTAACCCAATGGCATCGTGAAAATGGTAATGGTGGGATTATAACTGTATATTGTGCTAATGGCCTCTAGTGCGGATATGGCCCCACACTCAAAGGACTACTTCATCCTGAATCTAACTAGGATCTAGTCAGCCTAACCCACTTCATTTTTCCCCCCGTGTGGGAAAAGAAAAATACACACCACACTTCCAAACAGAGCTTGGAATCATTATATTTTTTCCCAAGCTTCTGGATCCTACTGCTTCAAGAAACCCTCAGCCACCATCTCAATGGGTATGCTTATGCTAGCTGAGGGACGGTGGGAATTGTTGTCCAAAGAAGTAAATTTTCCAAGCTCTAATTGGCTGCCCTATAGAGGCTGGATCAGATAAAGATGTAATTAAAAGGGGAGCAGCACTCACCAAGATATTACTTCTGTTTGCAGTTTGCAAACTGTGTAAATATAACTATACAAATGTTGTGGGAAGGAAAATGGTTAAAGTTCAGAGGAAGGAATGGAAGGCTAGTGTTTTACAAGATATATTTTCTTCTGCGTGTGATTGTGCCTATTTTGCCATGGCACAATGTCTGTGTTCAGTGCACAGTTAGATAAGCAGAAATCCACAATGAATTGTTGCACCTGCAGTTGCAGATTTTTGGATGATGCATAACTACTCATCACTGCCTGCTGGAATTGATTCACTGGGATGGTAGAAACAACAAGCATATTTACAACTAAAAAATAGAGTTGTATGATACTGGTATTCAGCAGGAAGATTGTATAACACAGCCACCAAGCTGATCATAACTCAGGGGTGTGATGCTGCAACTAAAAAAGCCAATGGGATTCTAGGCTATGTCAATAGGAATATAGTGTTTAGGTCAAGGGAAGTAACAGTGCCACTGTTTCTCCACTGGAAAAACCCTATCCCGAGGTCTACAATTTAGATATTAAAATATGATTCAATGTTCCTGAGAGGTCACCCAGATGGGCATGTAGGCAGCAATGGTCCAAGATCGAAGACCAGGTCAGGCCAGTAAAATCCCTAGTCATGTAACCCCAGGAGACCTCAAGCTGTGCAAACCCACAATAAACGAAGGGTTCTCAGCCCCTGAGAAGCTGACTTGAGGGGGTTAGCATGTCTGCCCCAAGTTGAGCAAATGTTCCATCAGGAGAGGACTATTTACATGGAGTCACACCACAAACTAACACAGCCAAAGATCCTGAGACTTTGGCAACACCTTGCAATCCCATCACACAAAGGAAATTATCATGGTGGAGCTTCATTATCACTCCAACACCCATTGTTCTCCCCGGGAAAGGATTAGTCCTCCAGCTACTTTCCCCCCTACAAATAGTCCAAGTTTTTGAGCAGTTCTTTGGATCACCCCCGGTCATCCCAGCAGACTGTTGCTCCATCCGTTGAGTGATCCCCTCAGCCCTCTCCGTGCTGAGCCCCACTTCTCCCCACTGTTTTTCCTGGACCATGGACTTCAGGACAAAGTTGCAGTATCACCCCAGCTACACCCCTTCAATATTCCCCTATCCAGTTTCCTCTCTTTTGCTTCTTAATAGGTCTTGAGTGAGTGTGTGAGTGATTGTGTTGCTGCTTGAGACTTTCCTTCAATAAAATCATTTATTGGACATTTTTGTTTAGTTTTTGGCTTGGCCTGACCCCGTAAACACTGGGTAAAAAGACCCCGCTAGGTTTCCCTGCCTCTCGCATTGCTGTTGCTCGTGCTCTGGCTAGTTTCCATTCCCCATCACATGGAACACATTGAGGTGTCCCCCACGGGACCCCAGAAATCAGGGTAATACCTCTCTGTTCTGCTTTGGGCCATTTCTACATGACCTTTCCCTCCTGCCACAGAAATGGATTTTCCTTGGTCCAGAAGCCATGCCACTGTACAACGTCATCGCTATCCAGCTGCTATCCTGTTCCCAAGAATTGCAAATAAGACCTATTTAATTTCCAGGAAAAAAAATATGTTAAGAGCCTCCTTTAGTGTTACAATTCTGTCAGCTGGGTCAGTGTGGTTCCGTAATAGCACTTGATAGTGTTTCCTGTCATCGTGGATCCAGGAGTGGGCAGAGTGTTGGCGTGCCCTGCTTGCCCCTCCCTCAGCCACTCCCATGGCATGGCAAGTTTGGAATCTACCACCCCTGGGGCAGGGAAAGGGAGTGTCCAATGATGCTGATGTGGAGAAGGAACACCAATGGCAATATTGCTACTCATCCTCCTAAGGCCAAAGGTTGTGGCAGAGAGCACTCCTAACCTGATGCCATTGCAGAAATGGCAATGCTGGGATTGTAATGGAACAATACACTATTGAGGTATTGCAGAAAGGGCCTTGGTCAGACCCCACCTGAAATATTATATTCATTTCTGGGCACCACACTTCAGGAAGGATATTGACAAGCTGGAATGTGTTCAGAAAATGGCAATCAAAAATGGTAAAAGCTGTGGAAACCCTGCCCTATGAGGAGTGGATTAGGGAGTTGGGTGTGCTTAACCTGGAGAAAATAAGGTTAAGAGGTGTTAGTTATATTTAAATGTTTGAAAGGAAGTCATATGGAAGATGGTGCAGGCTTATTTTCTGCTGCTGCAGAGACCAGGGCATGAAGCAATAACTTCAAACTTCAAGAATAGAGATTCTATCTAAACATGAAGAAGAACTTCCTGATGGTAAGAGCAGTTTGGCAGTGGAATATGTTGATGCCTGGGAATGTGGTAGAGTATCCTTTGGAAGTTTTTAAAAAGAGGTTGGATGGCCATCTGTAAGGAATGTTTTGATGGTGTCTTTTTGCAGATTAGAAGGGAGTTGGATTCAGCGGCCCTTGAGGTCTCTTCCAGCTCCATGATGCTGTAATTCTATGACCACTTAAGGACATGATTGTAAATTTAAACTGCACAGGAATTATACATGATCTATGTAGCCCACTCAAAATTGCTGGATTGCAGATCCCAGCATTCCTTACCATTACCTGTGCTGGCTAGGATTGATACCTCTAGATAGCAGAATCAATCCTAAGGAAAACTGAGAGATGCAGTCCAACAAATCTGAAGGACTGCATGGCTCCTGCTGCTGGCCTCTCATATTAGCAATTGCTTTACTGTCGTGAAAACTCCATCAACCCTATTGTGATACTGCTCTTGCCCTACTTTGATGATAGTACAGTAGACGTACTTTTAAGAGACTGCACTATCTTGGCCTGATAATTTAACTCCTGTTAACGATCAAATCCATGCACATTTGTACCCATATACAAGGAAACCATGGGTAGCATAACGACCTCCATTTGTTTTTAATAAGTTATGCAATGTTGTGAAGCCCATGAAATATTTAACGCCAATAAACAGGGTGATCATTACTTGGGAGTGTAATGAGAAAAGTAAATTAAGGGGCTGGCATTTAAATCAAACATAAATAGTTTATGCAGCTTCTATTTACCACACTGAGGAAGCAATGCATTTTTAAAAAAATCTGTGGGTAACATAATTGAAAGACTCATGCAGCAACGAGAAGTTTGGTTTTTTTTTTAAATGAATTTTCTATTGGTACAAACATTTTCCTTAGACGAAATTGTGTCCACATGTGAGATTTCAGAAGAAGGAATGAGCCAAACCACCTCGGAGTGTTCCTTGCCTAAGAAGACATCATGAGATTATGGGGTTGCCATAAGTGAACCAGCAACTTGAAGGCATAAGAACCTACAGCATGTGGTTTTTCCATGTGGATATGTTCAAATATTAATGACTACAAAATGTTGCTTAAATCATGCATTCCCCTTAACTAATCTATGTGGACCTGGAGACCGAGATTGTACATGGCCAAGCATAGAGTAAGTATGGTTGAGCATAATGTATGTATGGCTCCCTGTTGCTATCTCACAGCCTCACCCATTATCGTTCTGTTGCTGGTGGGGAGTGGAAGGGGTTGGAGAAGGGCCCAGGTACATCCCCATAGCTAGGCTGAGGACATCTTCTGCTGAGATCTGCTGGAGTTTTCCAGAGGCCTCAGGAGATGTCAACACTTTAGGTCTGGCTGTGAGGCACAGAGAGCCACCTCTCTGAACCCCTCCATTCTCCCCCAGGGCAAAGAAGGTGGGAGGGAGGTGGGCTGGGAAGGTGCCACAACACTGCAATCAGTGGGCTCTGGATGTTTTAGAGGGAGGAAGAGAATGTCAATCTCTACAATGATTTTTAAAAGTTTGTTTTTTGCTATGTACCTTCAAGTAACTTCTGACTTATAGCAACTCTTAAGATAAACCCATTGTTACTACGGCTATGATATGTCTGGTGAGAGCACTAGATATCTCTTGATGTCAAATAATTTGGTCTTTGCTTGACCTTTCTCTGCCACCCTGCTCCATGTGTTTGCAGAGGTCCACTGGACAAACAGGTATTAGGCGCGGCCATTAATGGTTGTACATTCCAAACCTCATTTAGGCAGGCAACTTAAGCCTCTCCGATGCTTCACGGAAAAACCTTCTTGCAAACCAGCCTTGCTCAGCGCGACTTTACACTCCCGGGACCCCCAACATACAGGGTAAAACCATCATGGATTTTTCTTGGTAAGATTTGTTTGTCTGGAGACAATCTCTGGAGATAATCTGGGGAATCTAAGATCCCCTGGAATGATCAGACATAATGAGATCCCCAAGACTCCTGTCTAGTTGAATCTCTTTGGGAATTATCAGTCAGAGGTACTCTAGATGACCATGAACTAAGAAATGAAAAAGACTGTGATTATTCCATCTTCTCAAAAATAATAAGCCTGCCTTCAACCTGCCCTATGCACACATAGTTAGCAGTAAGATACAGTGGACACACAAAAGGAACTTCCAGGTACAGACAGTGCTTGTAAGGGTCTTCATATTTAGAGATGTTTCAGTGGTTGGAAGGCAATTTCTTCCTGCAGATACCTAGAAGTAGGCAAAATTAATAACAACCTGCCTACCAATAAGGACTCTGTTCCACCTTAAAAACAGTTCTGGAGTTTTTGTGTATCCTAGGTGCATCTGTTGATAATTCAAGACTTCCAACTGTACAGGGCTTAAAGTATGTCTGTAAATTTCAGGATGCCTTGTTTCTTTGGCATTTGAACAAAATATCAAAGGATATTATGGAGAAGATAGATGGACATCTTTTTCAGTGGCTTCCAGTCTTACAGTTCCTAATCTGAAAAATGGACAAACCAGTGGTATTTGGTAAATCTGAATCTGCTTTGGGTTTAGTCTAAAATCTAAAGGAACTATCCACGGTAATGAACATAAAACATTTTTACTTCCCCATTGACAAACTATCAGAAACCACTAGGTTAGAATGGATGACTGTTAACCTGATTTCTGGGGTCCCCCAGGGGATGCCTTAATGTGCTCCACTTGATAGGGAATGGGAACTCAAAAGAGCACAAGCAATAGCAATGTGAGAGACAGGGTAACCTAGTGGGATCTTTTTACCCAGTTTTTACAGGGTCGGGCCAAGCCAAAAGATGTCAAATAAATGGTTTTATTGAAGGGTATATCACACATCAACACACTCACTCAAGACCTATTAAGAAGCAAAAGAGAAGAAACTGGATAGGGGAAATATTGAAGGGATTGTAGCTGGGGTGATACTGCAACTTTTTCTGAAGTCCTTGGTCTGGGAAAAACAGCGAAGAAGTGGAGCTCAGCATGGAGAGGGCTGAGGGGATTACTTGGCTGATGGAGAAACAGTCTGCTGGTATGACTGGGAGTTATCCAAAGAAACTTTCAAAAACTGGGACTATTTGTAGGAGAAAATGTACCCAGAGAGTAAATCCTCTCCCGGGGAGAACAATGGGTGTTGCAATGGAAGATAAGCTCCACATGGGCAACTCCTTTTGCATGATGGGATTACAATGTGTTGCCAAAGTTTCGGGATCTTCGGTTGCATTGGGTTGTGGTGTGAATTTATGTAGATGGTCCTTGCTTGATAGGATTTTATTGATATTGGTGCTCAACTTGGGGAAAAGACGCTAACCCCCTCAAGTTGGATCCTCAGTGGCTGAGAACCTTCTTACTGTGGGTTTGTACAGCTGAAGGTCTCCTGGGGCTACGTGACTGGGGATTTTACAGGCCTGACCTGGTTCTCGATTGTTTGATCATTGCTGCCTACATGCTCATCCGAGTGACCTCTCTGGCATCTGGAATCACAGTTAATATTAAAAAATTGTAGACCCCAGGATAGGATGTACCAGTGAGGTAACATGACCTTCAAAGTCTCTTTAATCCTAAACCTGAAGGATGTCAGGGAGAGCAAGAGGGACCCTGCAACTTTAATACCTGAGGGTGGACTAAAGAAAGATGTATGTGTGTGTGGGGGATACAGAAATATGGGACAAAAAACAAATAATGAGTGAGGAATTCCAGCATGAACAAGCAGCTGATGAGCTTCTGAGGCACGAGTGAAAACCCTCTGCCAAGCTAAATTACATTTATTTGTCTAACTGAATGAAAGATTTATTATTACCCTGTCTTTCTTCTGTAGTAGGGATGCAAACCAGCTTCCGATATAATTAAAATGTTCCAGTAGAAGTGTAAGAAGTTATCCATGTTAAAATAAGAATCAGATTGACTTACACTAGGGATGGGACAAATCCAGAATTTTCCAAATCCAGATCCAAATCCCTGGAAAGTTCTGGGAACCCACGAATCTCACGAATCTCAAATCTTTTGAATCTTTTTTTTTTAAAAAAAAAGAATTTAAAAAGCAAGGGAAAGAAGGATAATCTTGGGCAAGACACACTCTCTCAGCCTTAGCAAAAGCCTAGGCAAAGGCAAACCTCCCTCTGAAGAAATCTGGGCAGGACAATTGTCCTAGTTTTGCCTCAGGATCTCCCCAGATTGAAAATGTCTTGAAGGCCCTTTCTACACAGGCAGGAAAATGTGGATTAATCCCACATTTTCCTGCCTGTGTAAACAGGGCCACATACTACAGTAGAGAGATAATCCAGGTCAAAACTGGCTTTTCTTTGCATAGCTCCTTCTGGGATCCCGGGGTTTGTAGCTTGATGATGCACCAGCAGACTTTGGCAGAGAAGGCTCTGACACCTTGGAAAACTCCAAAGCCCAGAATTGTGTCTGAAATAGGTTTGCAAGGGAGCCATGCAAAGGAATGTTTCAGCCGTCCTTGAAACTTCAAGCCTGGAGCTTCCAGTCAAGTGCTGAACTTCAATATGAAATGTTCAATTTAAATATCTTAGAATACAAGTCCGGCTGTAATTAGCAAAGGCCATTATTACTCCAAGGGAAAACCTCACCTACTTACTGTCTTCCTTTATATGTCTGGTTGACTAGGTTTTCAAGCATCCCAGTCTCCCCAGTTTTCAGTCGTCCCAGTCTCCAACAATCTATTTAGTTGGCGGAATTGAAAGATTTGGTTTGCCTATTTTGGCATTGGGATTCGGATTCAGGAAGGTCAAATCCTTACCCAGGATTCGAGGATTCGGCTGGCCCATCCCTAACTTACATGATTAAAAAAAACTAGAACAATCATTTTGCACCCCAAATGAGCCGAAAATGCTTTAAAAAATGCAATGTTTTTGTTCCCTTAGCCCCGTAAATCCCCCCAGACCTCTCCAATAACACCAAAAAGAGAATAATAGGCCCAACATTGGCCAAAATGGCAACTGGAAATGACATCGTATCACTTTGATGTGCTATACTTAATGCCTCTCTGTCTTAGCTTTTCTGCTAAACTTTGTACCTCCATCCCTAGAGAGGATAGGAGGAATGTCTCTCTGCCATTCTTCCCCTGGAAAGTGAAAACTATTCTGTTCCTACCAGCTTTTAGGACCTGACTTCCACACACTGGTAGTGGTACACTTTCTTGTTCGTTGTTACTGTGCTGATTGTGTTTCATGGATTTCTAAACAGTTTTTATTCTGCAGACCATCTAATTTGCATTTTAAAATATTTTGCATGCATTTTACTGTCTTTTGTATGTATTGTATTTATTTTAATTTGTATTCATTGTCATATTTTTCAAAACATTTTGAGTCCTAGCACTGGGAGAAAAGACAGAATATAAATGAGTAAAATGAGCAAACCAATTATTTTCTGCTAGGTCCAAGACCCATCTAAAAGAAGTGGACGATGGGATAATCCAAACATCACTTTCACATCATGTAAATTTGATCCAAGACAAATTTGATCCACCAGCAGAACCACCAAAAGTGAGATTCCTCCGCTCTCCTATAAAAGATATCCATAACTGGGCAGGAAAATCCTTGCAGTCCTTGGAGACCTGGGATAGAAGAATCTATGGACCTTTCTGCCCTACACTGTTCTAGTGCTATTATTCCACTTTCAACCTCCTCTGGAATCCTGGGGTTTGCAGTTTAGAGAGGGGCCTTTAGAATTCTCAGCCAGAGGCTTCTTGGGCCTAAGTAAACTACAAATCCCAGAATTTCACAGGAGGTTAAAAGTGGAATCGGAGCACTGTAACAGCTTAGTGCAGAAAGGTGCTATGTCTTAGCAGAAAAACTTAATAGACTCAAAGTTTTCTTTTGCACATGAACACACATAGCTTAATCCAACAATATTGTGGAGAATACATCAGAGTGTTATCACAGTGATGATACAACCTGGCCAGGATCAGCCTTATTAGCATAAACAAATCCCAGAGAGGAAGACTGCTGCTTTAATTAAGGCTAACTGGCACACTTATAAATGTCATAAGAAATAGCAGCTACCCACCGGAGAGTTCCTGATCCAATATGGCATTCTATCAAAGCAACACTCCTAGTAAGCTCTAATGTGGAGCATGGCAGGAGGTGAAAGCCCTGGGGGAATATTTGGGATCTTTTAAAAACAACTCAGCATGTAGATAGTTGAATCATCTGGGAAATTCTTCAGCGGAGAGTATTGAGTGTTTCTTGAGTGCCTTCAGGGTGTTTTGCATACTGATGAACAGGGAGGAATGTGGGGAGGAAGAGGAGAGATGGAGGAGAATTTTCCATACGTATAAATTGGGGAATGGGGTGGAATTACAAGAGACCTCTGATGGCATAATTCCAATGAACTGTTAGGTAGAATTGGCTTTGAGGGACAAGGGAAGAAGACTGGCTTTGGCCATAGACTGCTGAGTGGCATGCAGAAAATCATGATTGCAATCCAGAGTATCATTTCCACACTGGGCTGTTATAGTGCTATTATTCCACTTTCAATGTCCTGTGGAATCCTGGGGTTTACAGTTTAGGGAGGGGCCTCAAAGGACCCTCTCTAAACTGCAAACCTCAGGACTCCATAGGAGGTTGAAAGTGGAATAATAGCACTATAACAGTCTAGTGTGGAAATGTCCGTACATTAAGCTACATGAGGGCATATTTATCCAGACTATGAATGTTTATTTGATTGATTTATAACCTGCTTTTCTTCAGAATAGGATTCAAAGCAGATTACAATATAAATTAAAGCTGAGCATCTAAAAAACATGGAGTACAAACATTTAAAAAGTATTAAATCACACTTCCAACTAAATCCCTACTGTTAATGCATTAACAGTTAAAACAATTTAACCACTTAAATGCCTATTACATACTAAAGACAGAACACCCAATTGCATATCACTCCCCCTTGGTCAGTTACAGCTGGAGGCCTATTTAAATAAGAAAGTCTTTGCCTGCTAGTAAGCAGAGAGGGACCAAATCTAACCTCTCATGGGAGGGAGCTCCAAAGCCTGGGAACAGCCACTGAAAAGGTTGTCGCCTGTGTTTCCACCAACCAAGCTTGAGATAGAGGTAGGACAGAGAGAAAACTCTCCCCTGAAGATCTCAATGCTCAGGCTGGCTCATATGAGGAGATACAGATCTTCAGATAGTCTGGACCTCAACTGCATAGGGACTTACAGGTCAAAACTAGCTGTTATCACACCTTACTCCTCCAATTTATGACTGGAAAACATCCATAAAAGCACACTATCTGAAAGCATATGCCAGATCAGGATGATCTCAGACATAGGCCCTTTTCGCAGTGCCGGTGCTCGCACGACGGAGGAGGGCAGCTCGCGCAAGAAGCCTTCTCCGGGAGGCTTCCCCCCTCCTTCCTTCCGCAGGTGAAGGGACGAGCGGGGAAGCGGCAGCCTCCCGGAGGCAGCGGCGGCTCGCACGTCCATCCCCCCTGCGCGCGCGAGAAGGAGCTTGTCGCATCCGCCCCCTGCGCGCACGCGAAGCAGGATGTGTTGCGTCCGTCACTCTAGCGCCCCGTCCCACCCCGCCCCTTCCTTCCAAAGGGGCGTAGGGGAAGGAAGCGCGACCCGGCTGGCTCCCCGAAGCTCCGCACAAGAGGTAAATGTGCGCGGGCTCCGGGAGCGTTCGCGAGCGCGGGTGATTTTCGCTTCGAAGCGAAAATCAAAAAACCCGCGCTCGCGCCTCTTCAGCCCCGTGAGCCTGGTGGAAGTGGGAGTGCGCCATGCGGAGCGACGCTCCCACTCCCGCGAGGCTCACGGGGCTGTCGCGCGAGAGGAGGCCCGTGCGAAAAGGGCCCTAGTCAGGTCATAAATTCAGAAAGGAATTAGGTGAGAAAACCCAACACTAATGGGTTTGTGATCATTCTTTCAACACCTCCTGGTCCATGCACACCCAAACACAATGGAAAGACAAACTATCCAGGTGAAGGCAATCAGTGATCCTCCTGTGATCCTGCCGTATGGAAATCCTATCTAGATCCACTGCCTGACCAGATGTTGAGGAATTGTCATGACTCCTATCAATGTTTTGTCACCTAGATTTAAGACGATCAGCCCATTCCAAGCACCTTTGTGAAAATAATTCCAAGCACCTGTGGGAAAATAATTACCACTTTATCCATGCACCCTCATTCAGGGTAGAAATGGTGTATATAAACCCCAGCTTCAGCCGCAGCAAACTGTAGTACTTGGATGCAATATGTGGTACCCAAACTCCCGTTCCCCCATGCTAACCTCAGATGCTGTCTGAGCCACTCTGTTTGACCTTTGATTCAGGACTGTTAAGTATCATCCTTTCCACTAGCCTCTCTCTATCCAACCTTTCTTACCTCACCTACCAATAGCCTGGTATGGTTCCTAAGAATATCTGATTTCTTTTGTATTTGTTAATTCTGAAAAAAAAAAATACTTTGTTTAACTTTAACTGGAATCTTCTCTACTGTTAATACAGGTATACACAGATGAAAAGATCCTGCCATTACCCTCCTTTCACAGACCTCCTTTGAGCTATAATTCCCCAAATTCTAAGGAGAACCTGGCATTCTGGGAGGACCTCAAAGTCCCCCACTTCTTAGCACAGCACTTTGACTTGTGTTCAGAAACGAACTAGCAGCTAGTGAATCTTCCAGTGAGGGAGTTATATGCTCCCTGTAACTAGTCCTGGTCAGCAGCCTAGCTGTAGTATGATGATGATGATGATGATGAGAGGAGGAGGAGGAGGATGATGCTAATGGTGAGATTGTGACAAACTGATAAGGAGTCTAGTCCCTCCATTCTCTCTCCTCTCTCTCCATATAGCTCCCTCACCAGTCTCATTTAGCGCTCCCCCTTATCTTTCATATGGATTTGAGACAAGCATGGTTGAAAAATTAGATCTTCTAGATCTACCAACTCAGTATTTTGCCTTAATTTAGAGCATACTTGCACTCCCACCATCATCTGTTGAATTCTTTGCTTGGAATCCAGAAATGCACATACTTCTTCAGCCTTTAGGGTTCTGTCAAGCCATTGGAAGAGATTTTGGTTGAGATGGGTAATCTTGAGATATCAAGATAGTCTGTTCACAGATCTCCTAATCTTGCACAGATCTCACTTCTAGCTGGGGTTGTCAGATGAAATAAGGAACAAGGTATTTGTAACTTCAGTGGTTGTGCAGAAGAGCAACACTTGCTGAAATTGCTTCACTGTTAAAGGCACAGAAACTATGTCCTTTATCTCACCTGACAACCATCTATCTAGTGCAAAACCAAGATACCAAATTGACCAAAGGGTTTTTTAAAAAAATAAAAAATCCTGCAGAATGTCTCCATGTGGCATTAGTGTGATTTCTCCTTGTGGAGCTAAACATACACACAGAAGAAATAGAATGAGACAGATTGCTTGATCAAAAAGATGCAAACAACCCATCTGTTGGAATTCCTTTTAACTGACCCTGCAACCAGGCAACATTCACTGCCATTTTACATTCTTCACCAAATTTCTCCAAGACCAACAATAAGAATAAAGAAGTGTGCCATCTTGTGACCATGGATTTCATCTGGTGTTTTCTTGTAGCGTATGAGAATGAACCAAATCAAGACTTACATCCCCCAATATGCTTTCCATTTGTGTATAGTGCATGATACTAAAGCAACAGCACTCACCAGCATAAATATTAAAAACAGAAGGAATGGTTATGTCTAATGCTCACTTTTCTGTTTAGCTACACATAGGTCCACCAATAATGCCTTTAAAAAGGTAGGGAATTATAGCTCAAAAGAAGGCCTGCAAGAGGGGATAACTATGGGAACTTTTCACCTGTGTATACCAGTACTAACAGCAAAACACTAGTTGAGAGTCAAAATAACATTTTATTGGGGGATTCACAGACGCACACAAGAAATCACGCAGTCTCACAAACCGAACAGGGCTAGGGAAGGGAAAGGAGAGAAAGGTTGGATAGCAGGAGATTGTGGGGTGAAGTGGGTGATATTAAGCAGTCCTGAAACAGAGAAATAAAGATGAGTGGCTTAAATGTAAGAGTTCGAAGGCAGCACAGAAGAATGAGAACCTGGGTTGCAGCATGGCACCCAAAGCACTAGAAAAATGCTGGGGTCAGACCTAGAGTTTAAATACCCTTTTCCTGCCATGAAGGGGTGACTGTTAATTGCTCTCTGGCAGAGTAAACCAAAGGGGTCTGGAAGAGATTGACCATCTCATTTTGGATGACAAAGTATTGATGGGACTCCTGAAAGCCTCTTAATGTCTTGGTTGGATAGAGTGAATGGGGGAGATCTCTGATGGAAATTCACACACCCAGGGTGCTTGCCTGGTGCACCTGGGCAGTTTCATTGACTATTGTATTCAGATACCAGGTCATTGACAGGATTACTAGAAGATTTTTTTACTCCAGGCTTTCTTGCTTAACTCTTCTTGAACTTATGACCCAGCCAGTACTTATGAAGCTGCACTGACCTAGTCAAGGCAAACAGACAGAATCTTGCTTTCCACATGTTTCTTATCCATAAGTGTCCAGTTTTTAATATTTCATGCCAATTTAGTTATATTTCTTGCCAATCATGCTATGCCACATGACCAGAGTGTAAGGGTTGGCACCAATATTGCCACTGAGTTTTATCAGGTGCATACGCTTATCACCCCCAGCCACTCTTCCCTTTCTCTTTGGAAGCTACCTCACACTGAATCATACCATTGATCCCTCTAACTCAGCATTGTCAACTCTGGCTGGCAGCAACAACTCTCCAGTGTTCTGGCCAGGTTTGCATCCTAGCTTTACCTGGAAATTCTTGGTTAGCTTTCAAAACTGCATGACACTGGAGGTACTTGAGCTAGTATAGCAGCTACAGCTGTACACAGAAAATGAGGGCCTGGTAAAGTGCCTTTTTTGGACAAAAGGTCCCCAGATCACCTCAGCCAACATGGAGAGTGGCCATACTGAGAGAGAATTCTGGGGCCTGTCATCCAAAAGGTCACTTTTCCAAACTTCCCAGAGGAATGGGCTGCAACATAGTCTCCAACTGTCCTGATTTAGGAGGAACAATCCCAGTTAGTACGCTGTTGTCCCATTTCTTCAGCTGCTTTTTTCAATGTCCTAGTTTCTCTTTCCTTCTCCCACTGTCATCCTTTTTCCTTGTCTTATGTCAAGTGCTGGAAACTGAGTTCCAAGTGCAGAGGTAGCTTGACCGCAATTGACTTTGCAAGGCGAAGAGGAGAATTGTAGGCAGAATCTTGTCCTTCATGGTAGACTCAGGCAAAAGCACACTGCTGCAGCCACTCCTAGCCTATATGTCTTCTTCATTGATGACTTTTGCCATCTTGACCACACTCCAATGTTGCTTGGCCACATGTATACAATTCCTCATATATAAAATGTTAGAGGTTATGCTACAAGCTGATAAAAACCCAGAAATAAATTCAAAGTAGTAGCCAAATATCTTGCATGGTCTGTTTTAGAAAATATACGGATTTTTTTTTTAAAAGGATGGCTGTTTAGCAATGGTCCTTCATCAATCTTCTCCAGAGCTGGAGCAATTTTGCCAAGAAGAATAAGCAAAAAATGCAGGATTCAGATGCACAGTCCTGAAAGAGACTTACCCCAAAAGGCTTGCACCTGTAATTGCTGCTAAAGATGCTTCTACCAAGTGATGAGCAGGGCTGCATGTGAATGGAACCAACAAGTTCCAGTTTGGTCTTGTTTACTTACCTTTTGTGATACAATAAAAATTAGTTTGTACCAGAAAGAAAGAAAGAAAATATATGGAGCAATCTGAACCACTTAGATAATTATTCTGTGCCCCAGCAGGCCTTCCAAATGACGTGGGGAGCAAGTGAACCCAAAAATGGGCTGGGCCAGTGTTTCCTCACCAACACACAGAATTAGTCAACAGCCATCATCATGGTTGAGTAGCAGAAATATAAGAAGTCCCACAAATGTCTTCACATCTTATAGCATCTAAATTTTCCCTCCCTTGATCCCCTCTGCACACAAAAAAAGCAAGTTTATAACAGACACGGAGTCATGATGGATTTCACAAGCTGTTGAGCAATTAAGCCACTTGTGCAAAAGAAAAAGAAATGGTGCAATTTGGCATGATACTTCTTAGGCTTGTCCTTTTGAATGGGCAGCAACGTACTATTAAGCCAGAAATGTGTGTGTTTCGATGGGGGATTAGGCCCAATTAAGTCAGAAGCCTCTGCCTTTGGAAAAAGTTATGATGCACTATTAAATGAAGTCTATATGTGTGAAAGGGAAACAAAACTCAATTAAGCCAGAGGGATATGGGCAATAACGATGAATAGTAACAGGTCCAGAATTATGAAATGAATATTTCTGTGTAGTCTGCTTTTGGCTATGAATGTGCTGCTGGATATGTAGTGCCAGTGTTCAGCAATTCAGTAATAATTGCAACCAGAAATAGGAAAGATTTCAACTGTCCACAAACCCTATATTCCATCAGATCTTCTGGAGAAGGTTGCAGGCCCCTCTTCCAAGAATTTACGACCAGCTCCTTGAGGGCTGTCCGGCAGTGGAATCTGCTGCCTCGGAGTGTAGTGGAGTCTCCTTCCTTGGAGGTTTTTAAGCAGAGGCTGGATGGCCATCTGTCGGGATTGCTTTGAGGGTGTTCCTGCATGGCAGGGGGTTGGACTGGATGGCCTGTGTGGTCTCTTCCAACTCTGAATTTCTATGATTCTATGATAGACTAGAACCCTAAAGCCACCAGGTCCTACCCGGCCCCAAAGCGACCAGCAATCTTACACTGAAACCATAGGGTGGGAGGGTGGGTCGCCAGGAAACAAAGAGGCAGAGAAAGGGGTGACACAGCCTTAAAAAGGGTCTGCAGACCCCACCCCCTCCCCATCCCACTATGCAACCCTTGTCGCACGGTGATTGCATGGTCTCCTTTTCATGGGAGGGCAGCAAAGGTGTTTCCCCCCGCCACTTGTGGTCATGCGGGCGGTGGGAGACAAATTCTCAAGTGAGGACAAGAAACTGTATAAAATTTCTCCTCCTCAGTGAGGTCTTTGCTGCTGATATTAGCAGAGCTTTCACATTTGTAGGAACATTTTTAAATACCCTGAACCATAGCTGAACTACAGTACTTTCCGCTTTATTGTATAAATGGAAAAATCAGACACGTTGCATGCATTTTTTTTTTTTAAAGTCAGTCATTCCTGCTGTGCAATGAAATAAGGAACTGTAAAGAATACTTACATTTCTCATCCTTTAGAAAAAGTGTTATAATCTGTCAACAGAAAATTGTCAACTTCTGGAATGCTTTTCACATCTCAGGATATTTTTATTTTTCACAAACATGTATTTGCAAAAAAACAGTACATTTTGCACCAAGTAGAGGACTTTGAGCAATTTTTTTTTCGCAACTAAGGAGTTTTGTGTATGTATGTGTATGTATATATATATATATATATATATATATATTTGCAAAAAAAGTTGGAAAATACAAAAAAAATAAAACTATGCAGAAAATTCTGCAAACTCTCTCTTTTGTGAACTTTCTTTCACAAATGGATCAGATACTTATTTTATTCCAAGACAATTTTCACAAATTCTGGATATCCTGAAGGGAAAAGGTACCCGTCTTGCTTTTGTGCTGGAAGTAAGGACTCTTAGTGGCAATTAATAACAAGCTCTTGGTAAGCTGGCTCAGCCTGCTGAAAAGATTGTCTATTCAAAAATAGAGATGGAAAAATATTCTAAAATTCTAAAATGTTTGAAAGAAATGGTAGAAAAATGTGTTTCTCAGGTAAAAGGTATCCCTTACAAGAAGAATCTTGGACTAATGAGAATCTTTGCAATTTAAGGCTTATTCTTCAGCTAACTCACATTTGTGTGTATGTGTGTATCTGCATTTTATGTGTAAGAAACCACATTTTCTGCTCAGCAAATTATTTCTACACAAATATATATATATATATATATATATATGTTCAAAATGTGCTATTATGTGCACGAAAAAGACCATGTATAAGTTTTGTCCAGAATAAACGACGAGCCATGAATATTCCTCAAGAATGATTTTCTCTAGAACTTTGGAATTATACTAAATCTCATTTTTTTTCTTTACTTATATTTGAGATTATTAATCATCCACTTGTCACGTGTCATTTCAAGTGGTCGATAACTGGTTGCCAACTTTGTTCCATCTTCTCCATTCGCCTCCTTTTCAAATGCTTTGAAAACTCATCATATTGTTTCATTTCTATGACTTTTAACCGCCACATATCTAGATTAGGTACATTTGGAAAGTTAGCTTATGGAAAAATTGGGTAAAGTTCCATGGGTAAATCACGTTATTGCATTTCTTTCCTAAAGAAAGATTTCTTGATTAAATAAGTTTGTATTCGAAGCTAAGGAAGTACAAAATAAGGTGTGCTCAACACAGAAAAGGTTGAATATAAGGGAATTTCATTGGTGGAATGTTAGCAGGAAGTTATTAGACCAGGGTTTGGCAATGGAGGTCAAAAATTCAACCTTATAATTTTCTATGTGAAATCTAATGAAAGATGAATATATATATTATTTTATTTTTTATTTTATTATTATTATTTATTTGTATCCCGCCTCTCCATATGGATCGAGGTGGCGAACAACTTACAAATAGCATGTATTTCGAAACATTTCTATACATATATATATATATATATATATATATATATATATATATGAAATTTCTATGTTATATAAACAAGTCTGTAAATCTATATAATTTCCTTTTTTACCATTTGCATAATTATTTTAATAAAAATAATGGGGGGAAAAAGAATGGTTTTCACAGACTTTGTCACAGTGGGAAGAATATTGCTAAAATTATTCTGGGCTTCCTTCAGAAAGGAAGTTAGCAAAGATTTACAGTCCTAATCAAGACTAAATAGTTTAGTGAGATTTGTTTGGACCCCAACTATCAGGTAGTATAGAAATGTCTTCTGAAGGACGAGAAGTAGAAGGACAAGAACAATTTTCCATTGCAGATTTTGCCCTTCTCTTACTAAGGGAATGACATATGCCAATCAGTCGACCTTCCTTCTCCCTCTCGCCACAATTCCTGCACCTATATTTGTCTATTTTTTTTTATTAACCTTTATTAGGCATACTACAACATATACATTTACAATAAAACTTCAACAATCATTTTTAAGCCATACGTTTGTTGTCTCCACCAGAAAGTTGGCCATTAGCCTAGTAATATGCAGATTCTGATCTTCCAATAAGTATTCCATTGATAACCTATCCAAACAGATATTCCTTTCCAATAACCTCCTTAACAACTTTTTCCTTGGAATTCTATACAGTGGGCAGAACAATACAATATGATGGAGAACGTCAGGAGCTTGAGCACAATGACATATACGATTCAGAAAAGGAGTCTGTAGGTATCTACCCTTAGTCACCTTTGAGGGATGTACATTCAACCTTGCAAGTAGAAAGGCCTTCCTTGACACCAACAATGAGAGAGTTTGAAAATAATCCAGAATCCTACCCTGCAAGGGGGGAATACCAAGCATTGACAGGGAACAAACCCTAGGAGGTGTTGGATATGACAACTGATATTCCCTCTCCGCAAGGCAGGCCCTGATAGTTTCAAGACACTCCTTTTCAGTTGATAAGAGGAGAGAATCCATCTTTAAACCCATAGACATTATTTTACTTTCATAAAATGTAGCCCACCTGGTGTAATGAACGTCAGATTGAAGGAAACATAAAAGGCCAGATCTATTAGGCCTAAAATGAATCTTAAACCAAGATCTATAAGTCATCAGCCAAGCTTCAGTTTCAAGAGAATTCAAGGCCAATTCTGCATAAAGAGTCGGATGGTGTACACATAGGGGAACAGATAATATTCTTCTGAAAAAAAGTGCCTGCAATCGTTCAAACTCCTTATTAAAGGCTGGAATCCAGGTGAATATACTGTGGTCTTAATTTGATTTTATAAATTTTTAAGGCTGCAAGGATATCCTGGCTGCCTTTTTTATACTAGAAAGATATTATTATTATTATTATTATTATTATTATTATTATTATTATTATTATTATTATTCTGGCTATAATTTTCCAATGGGAGGTGTAGAACAGGATTTCCCCCACCCTTCCCAACCTATTATTTCCTGCTGTATTTAAGCACAATAGATTCTCCATTTAGACAGGACCAGGTCCAGATGGCTTTGCACAGATATGCTGGATTCATTTCAAAAGCTACTTTCATCCAGATGCTCATTTCCTGTTTATTGCTGATACTATCGTAAAAATAGCTAATAATGCTTCTTTGAGCTCTCATATTGTTGGGCCTGCAATATAAAAGTCTACTCGCACAATATATACATATCACTGATATATAGCAATGGGAGCGTTGATTGGAAACCTGACGTCAGTCCTCCCAAAGTTTCATGAAAGGATTGAGCCATACTTCCCTGCAAGCGGAAAGCCAAAAATCGTATGTGCTTTTTTTGAGATGCACTTGGAAACCCTGATGAAACATAAGAATTATGGTAAACCAGGGCTGCTGCTAAGTGACAGCTTTTTAAAAAAAATTCTGCTATTTTGGTCAATTTTCCTATTTAATTGATGTCTCATTATGTGCATAACTCATAACAACAACAACAACAACAACAACACAATAATAATATTTATTTATATCCCACCTCTCCCGATGGATCAAGGCGGCAGCACAACAGCACATCAAATACATTAAAAGCAATTAAAACATAGCCCATCCTCCCCACCCACCAACCTATCTAAAACCCCCTAAAACACATTGACTATTAAGAACAAGAAGACAGTTAAGATGATGCACGACTTCTTTTGTTAAAATATCACTGTCCTGTCACACCTCAGATCAGGAAAAGATTTTGGTTAGATTCAACCATTTTGACAAGATTTTTTGCAACGGTCAAAACTTGTTTCAAACTCTGAAAATTCACATATTTCAGAAGCTTTAGGGGGATTTTGGAATGATAAAGTGCTCACAGAATAATATGCACATAGTAAAATGCAAATGGCCCAAAAGGTATAAAGCTGGGATAAAAAAAAATGCAAATGCATTTCGTTTAGTGGGGGAGGAAGCCATGAATTAAACAATTGTGCGTAGATCTGGAAGTCAGTGAAACACACAACCCCCCATGCCCAGATCTGACCTCAAAACAATGCGATTCCCACTGGCACCACTCAAGCTATCAAACATAATATTGGGGACTCAGTTTGTATGCCCCTCTGTAGCACAGTTTAGCAATGTGTTCCATTCGGGTGGATGTAGGCAATAATTTAATTAGCTACAGAATTATTATCCCAGAGCTCCTGCTTTTCCTCATACACCCCAGCTAACTTTATTTGCCAAATATTTCTTTTCCCTTTAAGGTTCCTAAACAAATATGAAGTGGGTTATTGAGTCATATGCCATTAAGTGTGATTTTCTAAGTTAATAAGTTTCAAAGCCTGTGGAAATGAGTTGAATGTTTCCACTAGGGATTCAAGTTTCACAAGACTTAGGCCATTTCCACACTGGACTGTTATAGCACTATGATTCCACTTTCAACATCCTATGGAACCCTGGAGTTTGCAATTTCGGGAGCCGGCCCCTCCCAAAACTGCAAACCCCAGGATTCCAGAGGACGTTGCAAGTGGAATCATAGTGCTATAAAAATCTAGTGTGGAAATGGCCTTAGAAACCTCTTAGTCCTTCGTCTATCATATTCTTTCTGTTTCATCCTGCTTTCTCTCTTTCCTACCCAATCTACCAAATTCTTTTTTCTTTTCTTTTCTTTTTTTTTGTACCTTTCTCATTATCTTTCTCTCCTGGTGCTTTCTGTTTGCTCACTTGTCTCACAACACATGTATATGAAGTGTAAGCATGCATCAATGAACAACATGCCACCGATATATCAATAGAGGAACTTATAAATGCGGGAGAAACCAACTGGATTCTGGTTATATGCAGTGACTTCATTTGTTAAAATAGCATTGGAACTTCCCCTTTGCTCAAAACCTTGTCCTTTGCTTCTGTATCTGCTAAAGTAGCAAAAGAGGTAGCACCAGACTGAAGCCATTTCTGCACTAGAGTGTTCTAGCGCTATGATTGCACTTTCAACATCCTATGGAATCCTGGGGTTTGCAATTTCGGGAAGGGCCGACCAGCTCCTCCCGAAACTGCAAACTCCACAATTCCATAGGATGTTGAAAGTGGAATCATAGCAATAGAACACTCTAGTGCAGAAATGGCCAGAGTTATGTGAGCATAATGCTCTTAGCCAGTGGATAGAATCTGCTATTATATATATATTCAAATTATAGAATCTTAGGGCCATTTCTGCACTAGACTGTTATAGTGCTATCATTCCTCTTTCAACATCCTTTGGAATCCTGGGGTTTGCAGTTTAGGGAGAAGCATTTAGAATTCTCAGCCAGAGAGCTCTTGGCCGTCTCAGTAAACTACAAAACCCAGCATTCCACAGAAGGTTGAAAATGGAATAAGAGCACTAGAACAGTATTATGCAGAAAGACAGAGTTGGAAGGGTCCACACGTGCCATCTAATCTCCTACCCCACCATTCAGGAATACACAGCCAAAGCACCCCTGAAAGATACCAACTCAACCTCCACCTAAAATCCTCCAAAAAAGGAGAGCCCAACCTCCTCACTATTGAACAAGTCTTACAAGAAAGAGAAAGTCTTCCTGATCTTTAGGTGGAATCTTTTTTCTTGTACTTTGAAACCACCATTTGTGTTCCAATCTCTGGAGCAGCAGAACACAAGCTTGCTTCAGCTGTTTCAGAGTAAAAAAAGAAAAGTCTGAATTTAAGATATTAACCTGCTGAGATTTTGTTTCTTTATCAGAATGCCTGATCCTTCCAAGTAAGAATGATAAAGGGTAAAGCTTCATCTTGGCAACTCTCATGAAAGCAATAATAAAAATCAAACACATCACTAATCAACCAGCTAATGGCCAATGTGAGTTGTGATACCACAGTCCACAAAAGGAACAGAAATTAATTTGTCTAACCAAGCATTAGCTCATCAATAAAAAGATTACTAATAGGAAGTATTAAAACTGTACCTATAAATCTTGGTTATGTTTTTTTTTTCCTGTTTAAAATATTCAATTAGTTTGCAGAAGCCATTTATTTTACCATCATTGCAATGTTAACGACTGTGATTTATCACTAATCTTTCATTCCAGTTAGTTTGGGCCTAATAGGAAGTGCTATAACCCAATCACACCCCTAAATGGAGAAAATAATTGGGTGATTGGGGAATTAGTACTGACAGTCACGTCATGTACGTGGCAGTTGGCATGCACTGAAAATCAAGTGGACAGTGGGTGGAATAGTGTCATCCATAATGCATTAAGATAAGATTTCCTTATAACAAGGAAAATAGCCTACGGGGATCACCTCTTCATCATTTAGGTTAAACTTTTTCCCCCCAAGTCTGCTACTCCAGCAGTGGAACAAAAAAGCCTTTGGGAGTTATTGAAATCCACTCCCACTTTGATTTTGGTGTTACCCTGTTCTCTGGGGGTCCCAGGAGGGGCTCCCAAATAACCAAGCAAAAACACAAGATGGGGAAATTAACTCGAGCACTCTCTTAAGCTAGCGAGAGGCAGGGTAACTTAGCAGGGATCTTGCAACCCAATGTCTACGAGGTCAGGTCAGAAGAGCTGTGAGACAGTTTAAAATAGTAGAAATGATATCTTTATTAAAGGACAAACAACAGAAAAGACACCACAAGCACACAGCTAACTAGAACTTAGAAATAAGAGTTTTCGAGGGGGGAAGGGTGATATGACACCTTTTCTCATAGTCCTGGAGAAAAGGAGAGGATTGCGGGGAGGAAAGCTCAGTGCGGTTCACTGAGGGGAGCTCATCAGACCAAACGACAGCAAGGCTGGATGGAACTCAGAAGCGATCCGAGGAGGGAGGAGGACTCAGTTATAGGGAACTGAGGGGACAACTTCACTGGACAGAGTGGCATCAAGGCTAGATGGAAGTCCAGGGCTATCCAAGGAGGACTTGGAATTGGGGACCTTTTATAGGGTGGATTATACCTACAGGCCATGCCATGCTCGGTGAGAACAAAGGAAATTTCTAGCTGGACAAAGGCATTGGAAAAGGTCAGGTTTTACATGATTAGCTTAGCGCTGGATGACAATAGTGTGGTCAGTATGCACATGGCTCAGCATTGTGAGAGTGCCGGCTCAGGGCTGAGCGTCTTTGTGTAGAGTCACACTTAAGCAAGGTGTGTCAGCAAGAAACGGTCCCTGAAGCAACGGAGTGGCATTGATCTGCCTGCCTAAGGGGGGATTGGAATGTCCAACCATTACTGGCCGCGCCTGTTTACGTGCTTGTCCGGTGGCCCTTGCAAACACATGGAGCAAGAGTGGCAGAGAAAGGCCAAGTGAAGGCCAAATAAGTGTGATACCAAGAGATATCTAGTGCTATCACCAGGCATGTCAGAACCGTGGTAACATTAGGAAAGGCCTTTAAGGAGATAAAGATGTTTTAGGAATACAATTAGCAGTGGATAATTCATTTCTCTAGATCAGGGGTGAGAATCACAAAGCCCAGGGGCCCTGTCTTGCCTCAGTTGCATTTTTGTCCATTGCAGAGTTCTCCACGTCTCCAACCCACAAAATTGGGAAGGGGGTTTAAAAGGTGTCCTTAGAGACTTCCATCCAATTGTCACTTGGTCTTCTCAGTCCTCACTGGGCAGTGTTGGGTTATATGGGCTCCTTAGTTTTCCCTTCCTAAGGTTTTGGTCTTTCTGGGTGTTTCTGTGAGCATACAGGTCTCTTTCTTCTCTGAGGTCCCATCCCATTTGAGTTACCATCTTGTGAGCATTAGAAGTAGAAAGAATATTGGCCATCATTCTCAGATAAAAACAATATAAAAACTAAGAAACCTAGTCATGAAGAATAACACAGAGATGAGAATTTTACAGTTTCATCTGCTATCTACCTATCCTGAGGTGTTTGGGAATAGTTTTCTGGGCGGAAATTCACATGGGTTTTTGCATGAAGAATTTTTTGCGGGGTGGAGTGTGCAAAAATCACATTTTTGTGCAAAAAAGCTACTGTTTCTAGAAAGGCACATGGATTCCTTGATGGAAAATTTGTGTTTTGTACAAAAAGGCATGATTTTTGCACAAAAATGTACACTTTGGGAAACAATGAGCTTTGGAAGAATAACACATTTTTGCATGAAAGAGCCTGTCTCCTGAAAAAAACATGAATTATTTCTTTACTTTTTTACACACACAAATATATATGTATATGTCTGTATAGATAGCTAATCTGTGTTTAGCACCCAGTTAGTGTCTTACGTTTGTGTAAATTTACCTATGGAAGTGTTTGGACTATTTTTTATTTGTTTGCTTGTTTCTTTGTCTAGTGGTGAACCGCTACGCTCAAGGTTGCAGAAGCAAAGTTGTGCATATTCTGCCTTGTACATAGATGCACATCACCCAGAGATATATATGATGCATTGAGCTGTAGAAGGCCAACGCGATTCTTGATTGCATCAATAGGAGTATGATGTCTAGATTGAGGCAGGTAATGGAACCACTCTATTCTGCATTGGTTAAGCCTCATTTGGAATTCTGTGTCCAGATCAGGGTGCCTCAATTCAAGAAGGATGCCAACAAGCTGGAATGTGTCCAGAGGAGGGTGATGAAAATGGTGCAGGGTCTGGAAGCCATGAAGCAAATTGAGGAACAGTTTAGGGAGCTGGGTATGTTTCGTCTGCAGAAGAGAAGGTTAAGAGGGGACATGAGAGCCATGTCTAAATATTGGAAAGGATGTCATACGGAGGATGGGGGCAAGCTTGTTTTCTGCCACTCCAGAGACTAGGACAAGGAGCAATGGATTCAACCTGCAGGAAAAGAGATTCCATTTGAACCTCAGGAAGAACTTCCTGATGGTCAGAACTGTCCGGCAGTGGAATATGCTGCCTCGGAGTGTGGTAGAGTCTCCTTCTTTGGAGGTTTTTAAGCAGAGGCTGGATGGTCATCTGTTGGGAATGCTTTGTTGTGTGTTCCTGCATAGCAGGGGGTTGGACTCAATGGCCCTTGGAGTCTCTTTTAACTCTATGATTCAATGTGTATTTATGCACATTGTGCATGATAAACAATATATGTTATACATTGTGCATTCACATGTGAATGGACATTTGGTGCTGCAGTTCGATGGCATTGTGTAACTCAGTGAGTGCAAAGTTACACATTGGCCACAATTGTTACCACGGTTATGATATGTCTGGTGAGAGCACTAGATATCATTTGATATCAAATAATTTGGCCTTTACTTGACCTTTCTCTGCCACCCTACTCTACGTGTTTGCAGAGGTCCACAGGACAAGAACGTATTAGGAGCGGCCGTTAATGGTTGTAATTTCCAAACCTTATTTAGGCAGGCAACTTAAGCCTCTCCGATGCTTCGGGGAAAACCTTCATGCAAACCGGCCTTGCTCAGCGCTAATCTATACAAAGATGCATAGCCAAGAGCTGAGCCATTCCTTTATGTCGGGCCATCTGCATACTGACCATACTATTGTCATCAAGCACTAAGCCCATCATCCAAAACTTGACCTTTTCCAATGCCTTTGTCCAGTTACAAATTGCCTTTAGTTCTCACTGAGCATGGCATGGCCTGTAGGTTAAATCCACCCTATAAAAACCCCCTGATTCCGAGCCCTCCTCGGATCACCCTAGACTTCCATCCAACCTTGCTGCCGCTCTGTCCAGTGAAATTTTCCCCTCAGTTCCCAATAACTGAATCTGCCCTTCTTGGACTACTTCGGATCCCTCTCAGCAAACCGCATTGAGTTTTCTTTCCTCCAACCTCCACTTCTCTCCAGGACTATGAGACTAGGTGTCGTATTACCCACTCCCCCTAAACTCTTCATTTCTATTTCTCAGTTAGTTAGTGCATGTCGTGTCTTTTGTGTTGTTTGTCCATAATAAAAATATTATTTGTTACTTTAAAATGTGCCTGGCTACGCTCTCTGACCTGACGCCATAGACATAGGGTAAAAGATCCTAGCTAAAGTTACCCTGCCTCTCATTAGCTTAAGAGAGTGCTCGAGCTTAATTTCCCCATCGTGTGTTTTTATTTGGTTATTTGGGTGCCCCTCCCGGGACCCCCAACGTACAGGGTAACAAAATCCTGTATGGCTTAGCCTCGTGTAGCAGGTCATCATGTGGAACTGCACTAGGCTGAGCCGTATACCACCTTGGATTTACTGCACAGCCTCTGAGGTCCCCTGGATGGCCATTCCCTGCTTCTTGGAAAGTAGGCAGAATTGCAGAAGCATCTGGCCAAATCCCTGCAGGCGGACTTGAAATAATACCAAGAACTCTGAGATCAGGAGTACCCTAGTGGATCTCATTGCAGACGTCAATATTTCATGTTTGGCTATGTGGAGGCGTTTCAGCAATCTGTCTGTTCCTCCTGAAGCACAGAATAGCTGTGCGAGGGGTCCAAAAGGTTGTCCAGTAGGTCAGAGGAGAGCTTTGGATGCCATAGAGGGAGGAAATCAATAGCAACCAACAGAAAGGGGCCTATGTACTCATAAGAGAAATTTAGGATGTAAGACTGTAAAAGGATGTTAGCCCTTCTCTCACAGATTAAAGAATTCGGCCTGTGTCTTTTTGTGCCGAATATAAGATTCTTACAGAAGAAGTTTATGTTTCTGGAAACAATGTTTTGGGGTAAAATTTTGTTCAACAGTCTTTTTTTTTTCAGAAACATATATGGGGTTTTTGTGCCACCATCATGCCTTTTTGAACAAAAAGCCTCCAGTTTTGCTTTTAAAAAGTATGTTTCTCAAAAAAGTGTTTTTGTGTGTGTTTGTGATTTTAAAAAAAATCACACAAAAATGTGGTTTTATATCCTTGCACCATTTTCATTCAAAACCCCAATTTCTCCCATCATAATTTTCTGAAACATTTTAGGATGTGTGAATACTGGGTGAAAATTGCACAGAAACATTTATTTTCATTTGCTGGGGGAGAAATATATGGGAGTAATTCATCCTTTTACGAAAGGATGAAATAGTTGAAGATTTACATCCTTAGTAAGCACTCACCAGCAAAGTTCATTATTAACAGGAGCAGTCTTCTATTAAAAGAATATATTGGCAGTCCTATCCCATTATTTAGCTGTGAGAGAATGACACCACTCTGTCTAATAGTTAATCTCTATTTTCTCAAGCAGAGATGTTTTCCACTGATTTTACAGGATGCATTTTTAGCTGGATATTGCAAGAACTGAGTTTTCTCTAAGGAAAGCATTTGCTCTAATGCTAATCCCATTTTCCCCAATGTCTTCAAGTAGTTTTAGACTATAATTCTTTTCATCCATGACCATCGCTCATGCAGTGTTGGACTAATGGGAACTGTAGTCCAAAAATGGTGAGCAATATGTTAAAGGCAAATGCAAATGTATTTGTTTAATTTATATGCCACTCTTCCTAGCAATGCTACAGCATAAGAACAGTAGATAATAGCCACCTTGTGTCTCATTATTGGAAGAAGAGAAGACAATAAATGCATTTTTTAAAAAAATATTTAACCATAAAATTAAACTAGCAATATGGCTCAGCAAATGTAAGCTAAGATATTGCATCATCATCATCATCACCACCGAGCTCCATTATGACTGACAATGATGTCCCCAACCTACCTTCACTTAAATATTCCTATTTCTATGCCAGCTATAGTCTTAAAGCATAAAGGCACCAGGGCCTGATTTTACCCCAATAGCTTGCAATATTAAGCCAGAAAGATCAGGAGACAGGAAGGCCAAGGGTGCTCTCGTATTGTCGAAGGCTTTCACTGCTGGAATCCATAGGTTGTTGTGGGTTTTCTGGGTTTTGAGGTTATGTTCTATTTGTATTTTCTCCTGATGTTACACCTGCATCCGTAGCTGGCATCTTCAAAAGATACGAATCATATCCTCTGGGGATGCCAGCTACAGATGCAGGTGAAACGTCAGGAGAAAATACTAATAGAACATGGCCTCAAAACCTGGAAAACGCACAACAACCTATGTGCTCTCATATTGTTTACAAGAAAGGACATTAGGTGAAGAAAGGAAGGAATAATTCCCCATCTTAAGGATTGACAGGACAAGAAGCAATGTTAAACTCCAGTATGGTGAGCTCATATTGCATGTATGTAAGAAATCTATGATTCTAAAGACATTTTTTCTCTATGCCTAGAGATAATGCAGTGGCTTGCCTAATGCTTTCCTAATGTATATTTACACTCATGCAGTTATATGGTGGCTGTGCTACACCTTTCCTCTGGCCTGCTGATTGTCCCATAGTACAGTCAGGAATGTGCTGTTACTCCAAACCCAGTGATTAAGTGGTACCAAATACCACTGGTTTCCATACCAAAACACAGATGAATATTTATGTCCCCCAAAAACAAAAGGCAGGAAAGGCAAAAATAGCCAGTCAAGGAAAAACTCCCTATAGATTAGCAGAGATAGCTACGCACAGCTATGGAAGGGTGCCTAGCAGCAGAGAAAACCATTAGCAGCACATGCACTAAGCCAGTAACACTCACCCACTCCAAGCTGCAATCTTCCAATATGGAGGCTCTTTATTCTTTGTTACAACATATATACAATATTTACAAAGTCCAGATGGCAATCCAGCATATCTAACTTGCTCTATCCAGCAGAGCCCCCAGCAGACACACTTCAGGCAATGTGTGTAGTGTTGGCTGGGGTTGTGCTTCCTCTATACAGACACCTAGCCAATTCTGGCCAACCCTTGTATTGTCTGCACCTGGCGCTCATCAGCCTGACTCAGCACAAGCTCAAGTTGAGTCACATTCCTTTCCTCAGGTGCACTTAACAGTTAAAGCAATTAAAGCAACATGACCTTTACACTAACTTTAGAAAGTATTTTCTAGAGATTTGGTCAAACCATCTCTGACAATTTATGCACCATCCAACAATGCAAAGCTGCATAGCTGGAATACTGTTACTTGGTTCCAACTGAAGTACATCTGTTCGGTCAGTTAAATGGTAAGCCAATGCGCAGGTGCAGCCAACTGATTCAGTGACGCTAATAATGGACTAATAATAGGAATCTAGTGTATGTGAAAAGCTGACACTCATCTAAGTCCACTTACTTAACCAAGAAGAAAATGCATTGTACAATAACAAAAAAAGTACAGTCACATGTTTAAAGAAGTTATGCACACATGTGACACTAGGACTCTGGGCCACGAGTTATCTACATTCTGTAAGGGTTTTAAGAAAGGATTGGGAAGCCATTTGTTATGTTAAGATCACCTCAAGAAAAATTCCACCTGATGTTCTGGTATTCTTGAAGTAACAAAGTTCAGCTTCCTTTCTTAGTTCCTTGTCTGGACACCAAGATGTTAAGATGTTTATAGCTCCAGATAGGTTTTGTTCCAGGTAATGAATACCACAGAATCATAGAATCATAAAATTGGAAGAGACTACAAGGCCCATTGAGTCCAACCCACTGCCATTCAGGGATACTGAATCAAAGAACTCTTGACAGATGTCCATCCAACCTCTGTTTGAAAAAACACCAATGAAGGACATTCAACATTCAGTTAATTTTTTTGGCCAGGTAAAAAGAAGACCTGATAATACTGAAGAAGTTAGAAATACCTTTTTTTTAAAATGGCTAGACATTCCATTCCACATGAATCATTAGTGTAATAAAGGTATATTTTAATTAAGGAGTCAGTATTTTTTTTAAAAAAAACAAACAGCTAATCTCCTAATTAAATCTGACATGCAGTTATAAATTTGTGTTTCTAGCAAATTGCTTGCTGGTGTCATCATGCCATGTAAGAGTAACACATAATTTTTTAATAGCCAATTAGCCTGTTCTTCATGATCCAGAGGAGTGCTGTACTATTGAATGGCTAATTCAATAAACCTGCCAGCTCGACACATATTGCATGTTAGATTTCAACACCTGGCAAGTTCTGTTAGATTAGACCCTGGGTTGAGGAACATGCTTTTTGGGAAGATGACAGACTTCATCAGAAGAGAAGAGAGAGGGAAAAGAGGGTGATGGAGATTCACAAATGTGCATGTTGGTCAGATACTTGAGAAGCATTGGGAAGGTTGAATTAGACTCCTAGAATTCATTTGCCTAGAGTTAGAAAGTAGTGTTTGCAAGCATATTGCAATAGCTGAGAGATGAGAACTAGTGGTTTCAAGTATATTATCTTAAGAGGGTTCAGTTGAATCCACTTGTGCATTCAGAGCATGCCGTGAGTATCCCATGCAGGCTAGAAGCACCCAACGTTCATGCCTCTTGCATTCAGCCAGTGAAAGAAATGGCTCTGCATTCCTAGAAAATTCAGGGATCCCTAAACTGATGGGCTCTTCCTCTTCCATGGAGTGCTACCTGTTTGCTTCAGACTTGTCTTGTTTCCCAAAAGCAGAGCTGGCAAAAAGACATGTGTAGTGGATGTGACAGGATAATGGTCATGATCCTGTTTCTCCATCCAGTGTGTACAGGTGTTTGTTTCTCAAATTTGTACTACTTTCCACACCAAAGCTGAGCTCATTTCAAGATGTTGACTGTTACCCGGTTCTCTGGGGCTCCCGGGAAGGGCGCCCAAATAACGAAACCACAATAACACAACTTTGGGGAAATTAGCTGGAGCACTCACTAAAGCTAGCGAGAGGCAGGGTAACTTAGCAGGGATCTTGCGACCCAGCGTCTACGGGGTCAGGTAAGTCAAGCAGTCAGACCGTTTTAAAATGGCAAAAGCGATGTTTTATTGAAGGACAAGCAAATACTAAAGACACCACAATCACACAGCTAACGGAAGAATTGGAAATAGGGATTTTCAGGGGAAATGGATGATACAACACCTGTCTCGCAGTCCTGAAGAAGTTTGAAGATTGAGTCCGTTGGGGTGCAGGGAAGAAAGTTCAGCGCGATTCGCTGAGGGGAGCTCACCAGACAAAGTGGCAGTGCTGGTAGTTTGAGCAATCCGAGGTGGTCTCGGAATCGAGGGGTTTATATAGGGTGAATTGTGACTGCAGGCCATGCCTTACTCGGTGAGAACAATGTGAGTTTGGAGCGGGACAAAGTTTTGGAAAAGGTCAAGTTTAACATGATCGGCTTAGCGCTGAATCAACAATAGTGTAGTCAGTATGCAAATGCCAGGTGCTTAGCTTGGCTTTGTAAGACTATCGGCTCAGAGCCGGGCGCCTTTGTTAGTGTCGCGCTTAAGCAAAAGGGTGTTTGCAGGAGAGGTCCCTGAAGCAACGGAGTGGCTCTGTCCGGCCTGCCTAGGTGGAGAATGTCCAACAATTACCGGCCACGCCTGTATACGTGCTTGTCCGGAGGCCTCGCAAACACGTGGAGCGGGGTGGCAGAGGAAGGCCGAATGGTTTTGATATCAAAAGAGATATCTAGTGCTATCACTGGGTAGGCCTGAGGCGAAGTAACAGACACTAACATTTAAATACTACCGGTGGCCAAAATTGGAAGAATGACCTACCACCTTGATCCACTCAGTAGAGTAGGACCTTTTGGGGCAAAGCAGTTATCCAAAACCCGATGGGAGCAGTCATGAAGAAAAGCATGGGGAAGAATCCTAGCAATGTTGCTAAGATCCATCTCAGCTACAGTGGAGAAATTTAGCCAAATGTTTGTGTAGATGGTACTTTATCCACATAAAATTAGTGCTCTCTCTGTTTTATTTCCACCCCCCTCTTTATCTATCAGCATATATATAAACAGTATTGATGACCAGAGGGGATCCATATACACACACACACACACACACAAAATGTTACACATTTTTTGTGTAGAAAAAAAATGCATAACATAGCTAGATGCTTTTTTGTGCAAGCTTGTTTTCTGTGCAAGATTTTCTTTGTGCAAGATTGCTTTTTTTATGTAAAAACATCAGTCTTGAGCAAAACACATATGTGTCTGCTTGGAAACAGGCTTTTTCATATAACACTCAAAATTAGAATTTGAATGCAATTTCTTTTCAGAGCCCAAAGCTATGTAGTTTTCAGGGAAAGCTGTGCAGTTCTCAGGAGAAACTGTAGGGTTTCCAGAAAGCTCTGCAGTTTTCTGAACAAACTTCACAGCTTTCATGGAAAACCTGTGCTATGTCCTATCATTGTGGGAAAAATTCCCAAGCTATAGGAGAAAAGACGGTTTCATTGTTCTTGACATCCATCAGGACTTTGAAAAATCAAGGTTTACCATCCCTGACATATGTTCATGCATACATACATACATACATACCTGTATAAACACATAAATGTCTTTCCAATTGCAAATTTGGGGGAGAATGTTTGGTGGAAAATATATCTGATAATAAAATATCAGCTAGAATTCTGTTGGTGTCTTACATATATGTATGTTCCTCTTGGAAGTGGTTGGATTTCTTTTTTTTCTGATGTGAAACACCCATATTCCATCCCAGATTGCAGAAGCAGAGTTCCACATGCAGTACCACTGTGCATATATGTGCAATGTACACTGTTGTACATGAGTGTGCATTGCTGTGTATCACATCACAGGCTCATCCATGCACATTATGGATTTGTTTGCACAACTGTGAAATCCACTAACAAGGCAGCTTTGCATAACTGCCTTGTAACTCTGTGAATGTAAAGTTATGTTGTATTTCCTTGATGCAGAACTTCAGCCACAGTTTAATTCTGGATCCAGAACCAGTCCTTTTGTTCAACTTTACAAACAGGAACAAGACTGCATTTCATAACAACTTGATTCCCTTTTTTGTTAAGAACAGCTAGAATGGAAACAGTCAAAAGATGGGAGGTCAGCACCCCAATTTCTACCAGCGTTTGGTACGGCATGGTGTGGACATTAGCTCTTGTTGAAAAAAATTAACACATCAAGTGAGAGGAAATAAGAATCAAGAGTGCGCAGACAATTTTATTAATACCCAGTCTGTCTTCATTTAGTTTGTTGAGAATAGCAATAGCCCAAGCATAAAAGCGCTCAAAGCGCATTAAAATGTCTGGCAAAATGTTCTTGGGTAATCACTAAGCTGAAATTGGATATCAAAATCTGAGTGGGCAAAAGAGCCAGAACAGAGATCTTTGGGATTTTAATGCTAGCATAGTTCATCAAGCAAAATATTATACCTTTCCAAACCGTCACTGCAGCTACTCTTTGACTGTTGCTGTTGCTACTGTGTGCCTTGAAGTCATTTCTGACTTATGGCAACTCCAAGGAGAACCTATCATGAGGTCTTTCTGGGCAAAATTTGTTCAGAAGAAGTTTGCTCTTGCCTTCCTGTGACGATGGAAGAGTATGACTTGCCCAAGGTCACCCAGTGGGTTTCCGTGGCCAAACAGGGATTTGATACAGTGCTCAAACCACTACATCACACTGGCTCTCTACCGTGTGATAGATTTATTAATTTATCTCTTCTATTATTGGTTTGTTGATCCATTTTTAAGTTGCAGTAGAAAAATAAAGGATATTAAAAGTAGAAAAAGAAAAGACTAAGTAGGGATTTGTACATGTGGCTTCATGATGTTAGTTCAGAAATAGAAACAGAACTAAAACAAAGGGTTAGCTAAGGCTAACAGGTCTCAGAGTGCCAGTTGAAATCTCAGGGAACTTACATGTTTCTCTGTTTTTTCAGGCAGAGAAATAGATCTCAAGCTGAGTAGAAATGGAAGAGAAGAAAATTCAAGTTTTCTATGTGAGATGCCATTAACATCTTTCTCTGGCTATTTCCAGCTGGTACTAGGATCTGGTGCAATGTTGTATGCATGTAGTTGCATTTGTACAACATCAGCCCACCCAAAAAAGCCATGAGCACATCAGCACAATCAAAGCCAGAAAGGAGCTAGCAGAGGAAAGGTGGAAGATAGTGGATGGGTTTGTGCAGTTGAGCCCATCAAGCAATTAGAAGTAAGACAGGGAGAAAAGTGCCAGTGTCAAAAGTCATGAGACTTCTTGTTGTATGAACAATGGAAGTAGAGGTAAGGACATGAGGAAAAAAATAAATCTGTGGACTGATAGCACACCTTCCACAAGCCTGAGCTGTAGCACAGGGTCCAGCAAAACTCTGAATGTGCCATCTAAGATTGTACTGAGCAAGAGCAGCTCCTATGAGCAGCTCTAGATTGTCATGTTTTACCACCTGTCCGCTCCCTCCAACCCAGCTCCAGATTGCCATATTACCAGTTTAGCTAAGTTCTATCCAATTTTGGGGATCATTTGCCTATTTAGACTACTGTTCTGGGCACCTAATTTCTAGAAGGATATTGACAAGCTGAAGCATGTCCAGAGGAAGGCAACCAAAATGGTGAAGGGTCTGGAAGCCATGAAGCCCTCTGAGGAGCAGCTCAGGGAGCTAGGGATGTTTAGTTTGCAGAAGAGAAGGTTAAGAGGAGACATGATAGCTATGTTTCAATATTTGAAGGGATGTCATGTCGAGGAGTGAATGGGCTTGTTTTCCACTGCTCCAGAGACTAGGACAAGGAGCAATGGACTCAAACTGCAGGAAAAGAGACTCCACCTAAATCTCAGGCAGAATTTCCTGATCATCAGACATGTTCAGCAGTGGAATATGCTGCCTCTGTGGAGTGTGTTGGATTCTCCTTCTTTGGAGGTTTTTAAGCAGAGGTTGGATGGCCATATGTCAAAGGGAGTGCTTTGATGTGTGTTCCTGCATGGCAGAAGGGGGTTGGACTGGATGGCCCCTGGGGTCTCTCCCTACTCTATGATTCTATGATTCTGTTTCCATATTCAGCTGACCAGGAAGACCTTCCCAAACCTTGCCTGCTCTGTCTTTATGGCATCACAAGGACCCAGCCCTTTGCTGCCACAAAAATCAGGACTCAGGTCTAAGAAGTTGGCCTTCAAGTGTTTGATAATGACAAACCTAATTAGATCCATATGTACATGTGTGAAGGTGGACTGACAGGGGTTTAGCTATGGCAAGCAAAATGGGAGCACCACCACCTCCTCCTCATTGGAATTTTCCATCATTTTCTAAATTTCAAACTGTGACAAGAGTGAGACACTGAACTGGTAATAGCAGGGCACAACTTCATCGTGTCTTGGCCCAGTGGCTGAGGAAAGACCCTCCCACCACGTTCCGGCTGCCAGTGTTCCGACCTCTGAGGGAGAGAAGATCATTCAGGCACAGGTCTACAGTCCCTTGGCCCAGGGTCTGGAAAGAGGACCTCCTGCTACTACGGTTATGATACGTCTGGTGAGAGCACTAGATATCGTTTTGATATCAAATAATTTGGCTTTTACTTGACCTTCTTTTCCACCCTACTCCACGTGTTTGCAGAGGTCCACCGGACAAGCACATATTGGGCGCAGCCGTTAATGGTTGTACATTCCAGACCTCATTCAAGCAGGCAACTTAAGCCTCTCTGATGCTTCAGGGAAAAACCCTCTTGCAAACCAGTCTTGCTCATCGTGAATCTACACAAAGACGTCCGGCTGAGTGCCGAGCCATTCCTTTATGTTGGGCCATCAGGATACTGGCCATACTATTGTCATCCAGTGCTAAGCTCATCATGCAAAACCTGACCTTTTCCAACTCCTTTGTCCAGCTCCAAATTCCCTTTGTTCTCACTGAGCATGGCATGGCCTGTAGGTAAAATCCACCCTATAAAAACCTTCCAATTTTGAACCTTCCTCAGAAGACTCAGGACTACTTTGGACTTCCATCCCGCCTTGCTGTTAGTTTGTCCAGTGAACTCCCCTCAGCGAACTGCACTGAGCTTCCTTCCCTGCAACCCCCGCTTCTCTCCAGGACTATAAGACCAGATGTTGTATTACCCATTCCCCAAAGCTGTCCATTTCTATTTCTCAGTTAGCTAGTGTAAGTCGTGTCTTTTGTGTTGTTTGTCTACAATAAAATATTATTTGTTACTTTAAACTTGTCTAGCCACTCTCTGACCTGACGCTGTAGACATGGGGTGAAAGATCCTAGCTAAAGTTACCCTGCCTCTCGTTAGCTTGAGAGAGTGCTCGAGCTTAATTTCCCCAAATTGTGTTTCTATTTGGTTATTTGGGCGCCTCTCCTGGGACCCCCAACATCCAGGGTAACACTCCCTCCATTCCGACTGCCACCGTTCTGGCTTCTGGGAAAGTGAACAACACACAGCAACTGCTGAACTTAATCCCCTTAGGGCTGACAACTGATCTTCCTTAGTCATTGCTATTCCTTTTTCCTTATCTGACATGTCTTATTCAGATTGAAAGCCTGAGGGCAGGAAACTATTGAGTGACTGACTTGTAAGCCACCCTGGGAACCTTTTGATATAAGTACTCTAGCTAAATAAATAAGTACATAAACACAGAAATAAATAATCTTACATTTTCTGTGTTTACATCCCCCTGAAAACTTTGCCTCTTCCTTTTCTTTGGAGGCCCAAACTGTATTTCTAACTGAAAATTTAAGTTACTCTAATGCTAGAAACTTGGGGAGTGAAGGAAGAAAATATATTTGGGAGGCAGGGCTCAGAATTCTTATTTGGAGGACAATGGTCACATTCTGCCCCCCTTTAACTACAGCCCTATGGGCTGGTGAAAGCACATTTCCCAATCCTCCCCACTCCCATAGCAATTACTCTACGTCCACAAAGTGCTGTACAAAGGATATGGGAACTGCTGCGTGATGATAAGCGGTGGTGAAGAGAGCAGATGGGATCCCTGAAAACTGGCCAGAGGTACAGAGGTACCTCCAACGAGAGACCCAGAATGGTGTAGTGATTTGAACTGTGGCCAAAGACTCTGAAGACCAGGGTTTAATTCCCCACTTAGCCATGGAAACCCACGTCACACACTCTCAGCCCCAGAAGACCCTGTAGGTAGGTTCCTGTTGGGATCACCATAAGTCAGAAATGACTTGAAACCTTCAATGAACAGTGTTATTAAAGTCCTATTTTTTGTGAGGGGTCAATCTCGTTTGCTTCATGCATAGCACAACTACCAGTTTCCTTTGGAAGAAGACACAGATTTCTCAGCTGGACCTTTTGTACTTTGAAATGAATGAAAAAAAAAAAAGATGATTGTGTCAGGGTTGGCAGGATTTGGCTCCTTCGAGCATGAGCAGAGTTCTGTCTGTGAAGCAAGGCTTCACCACAGCAGAAGGTCCCAGTGAAGCAGAAAAAATTCCAGAGGCTTATAAATTAGGCTTAGAGTACTGATTTATTGACGCACTCTAAGATAAACTTAGGAAAAACATGCTAGCTTGCCAGCAATTAGACAAGGAGGAAAAACAGAAGATAATGGAGAAAAATTGGCCAGCATCTCCCCTTACAAACAGTATGCTGACAATGGCATAGCAGGTCCAGCTAAGAAGTCTAACTGGCAGCTGGTCAAGGCAAACACCAGCCTTTTTATGCTACCTTGTCACCCTGAAACATGTGGGGTGACCCAATCAGTGCTCTGGTGTGTGGCCTTCTCTAATACACAAGACATAGCCATAACAATCCTGCTGGCCTTGCACCTGGCTGTCTGACCACACCGCCTCTTATCTCTGCCATCTACTCATAGGAAAACTTTTCCTGCCCAGCAACAACCTCAACAGATTGTTGTGGTGTCATATCTCACTGTTAAGGATTTGACTACCACTTGACAAATAAAATCACTCAAGTTCCTTGTGACCTAAATACCAGAGTTGATATAGGTCCAGTAGATATCTCCTTGGCTCCTATTTGTCCAACATTGATGGACAATTTTCATTTTCTGGAGCCTGAGTACATGCACAGAAACCTTGGAGAAGGAAGAGCCATCGCATGTGTATTAAGCATTTAATAAGTTTGCTAATTGTCCTGTTACATTATTAATTTATTGATTGTCTTTCAATTGACATGGGGCACCTATCATAGAATCATAGAATCACAGAGTTAGAAGAGACCACATGATCCATCCAGTCCAACCTCCTGCTATGCAGGAACCCACATCAAAGCACTTCCTTTGACAGATGGCCACACCCTCTGCTTAAAAACCTCCAAAGAAGGAGACTCCACCACACTCCATTGAGGCAGCAGCACATTCCACTGCTGGACAGCTCTGAACAACAGGAAATTCTTCATGAGGTTCAGGTGGAATCTTCTTTTCTGCAGTTTGAATCCATTGCTCCTTGTCCTAGTCTCTGGAGCAGCAGAAAAAAAGCCTCCTCCCTCCTTGACATGACATCCCTTCAAATATTTAAACATGGCTATCATGTCCCCTCTTAACCCTCTCTTCTGCAGACTAAACATCCCTAGTTCCCTAAGCTACTCCTCATTGGGCTTCATGGCTTCCAGACTCTTCACCATTTTGGTAACCCTCCTCTAGACCTCTGTCTTTTCTGCCAGGGTCCCAACATGCCTGAAGGAAGTTATTGTAAGACCTCTTCTGAAAAAAATCTTCCCTGGATCCTACTATACTGGATAACTATAGGCCGGTTTCCAATGTGTGTTAGCTTCTCAATTCCAGGGATTTCTGGGTCGGGCAGATTATTTAGATCCATTTCAGTCTGTTTTCAGATCTGAATTTGGGATGAAAACACCTTTGGTTGCCTTGGTGGACAACATACACTGGATGTTGGTTCTTGTGGACCTGTCTTCAACTTTTGATACTATCAACCATGGCATCTTTCTGAGTTGCCTCAAAGGATATGGCTTTGATGTACTGTTCTGCAGTAATTCTTTTCTTTCCTAGAGGGTGATCATGGGAGATTACTTCTCAACTCCTTGGCCATTCACTTGTGAAGTCCTATACATGAAACTGCTGGGAGTTGTCAGGAGTTTTGAGATCAGATGTCACCAGTACACCGATGATACCCAGTTCTTTTACTCATTTCCACCTAATTCCAAGGAAGCTGTTTCTGTGCTAAACCAGTGTCTGGCAGCTATAACAGACTGAATGAGGCAAGCCAACAAAAGATGAATGGACTCTCCAACTAAGGATCCAAATGCAGCAGCTCTTTTCTCAACCAGCATCTCCCTTACATCATAGAGCTGAAAAACAGGCAGTAGGAAGAAAACCACAAAGAATATAAGGTGGAAGATGACCTCAGGTAAGTGGGATCAGTGAGAGGGTAACCATGACCTCCAACAAAGGGAAAACTTTTTCACTGGACTACATTTGGCAAGTTTTATCCAGATTTATCTCTAGTCATTGCCAATACTTGTTTTGATTCATACGTTCACAAGATCTGAAGGATAACTCATTTGCCTCCTAGATACTTCAAAAATGCCCATTCCTGCATGGACTTAATGGCTTCTTAGTGTGACTGGTCAAGAATGCATCTTATAAGACAAGTTTCAGCTCCTCTTCAACTCATAAGGGCTCGTATCAGCCTAGTGCCTTGTGGACTCTGCTTTTCCTTGCTTAAGTTTCTGTGTAGTTTGCATTGCAACAGCTCTTGAAACCAACTTGATTTATTAATTGACAAGCACTAAAAGAAATGGCTTTGAACACCAACAGATTCTTCACATGTTGAGTGATTTGCATTTACATTAAAATAGAAATGATTTACAAACAAGGGAAGTGCCACATTTTAATTTAATGATACACATCTGTCACTGAGCTCCCTATAAATTTGTTATAGCTATCCCTCCTTATGTGGTATTTCATAGAGAACAAGAAACAGTTGACAGATTAAATCAGAGTCATGGAAGAATCAACAGCTGATGCTATGGAAAATATGATCAGGTTACTAATCATTGTTCATGTCCAAAAACCTCTTTAATATTCCGCAGGTCTCCAACATCCATTGGGAAGGAGTTGAAAACGTTTAACACTATAGTCTATTGTTTTCAGGTGTTGTCATCCAAGAAAAGAAAAATCTTTTCTGATATCATTCAAAAGTGAAAAGGAGATTGAAAAAGGTTCGCTGCCGAAGGACCACAGGGCTATTTCTCAAATGTAGCAAAAATCAGTTTCTGCTCATTAATCTTTCACATAGGCCAAAAAAAAAAAAAAGCCAGTTAAAAAAGACTGAAGACCTTGAAAAAAAAAGGGAAAGGGAAAAAAAGGAAAGATCGAGAAAGTTGGCTTGCAAAGACAACTTGTTAAAACAAGGAACTGGAGAAATTATCTCTCATCTGTGTAAATTCCAACTTTTGCTATGCAACAGGGGTTGAGAGAAATATCCATGGATTCCATTTGTTTCATGCAGTTCATGTATGTTTTGGCTAAATACCACATAACTCTTTTTTTAAAAAAGAAAAAGCCAGAAACAAAGAAAGTTTGGAGGAATGAACAACCAATTTCTGCTGCACCAAATCAAAGACAGATGTCCAGCTTCACTTTATGATCTCCAATATATCAGATATCCGTTCCCATTTTTGAAGTTCCAGGCAGTCAGCAAAAGCAGAAGGGTTGTGCATAAACAAAGATGCAGCCAGTGGCATCTCAAGGGAACAACTTATTGATGGCTGGTGCTGCAGCTGGTTTACATGGAGCTGAGTTGGAAAATTCACTTTGGCATCAGGTCTCTGCTAGCCTCTCCTCCCATGGAGCTGCTGTTTTCCATATGGCACTGGGACTGTACCAACCATAAAGGGAGCTGTAAGCTGCTAATTCCAAAGAGCTGTTCCTTCCATCTCAAGGCCCCACCTGCCTGGGTGAGATATTTATATAAAAGTAGAAGCAGCCACTGGTGAACCAGGGAATCTGTTGTACTCCAGCTTATACACAAATCCAGCTTCATGTCCTGCATTCCTATAACAGACTCCATCATCACATTCTTGAATCCAGGAGCAATAACATCAAGTCAACACGCAAATCAGAAGGCGAATTTGATACCTAGTGGGTTGGTAGGACTTCCACTTCTGACATTTATTTTAGATTCAACATCATGAATGCTGGTCCGTCTTGATTTCTTCATCTTCGATTGCTCAACAGAGCCCCTCAGATGTTCCAGGAATTGTTGGTTGAGCAGGAGGAGTTAAAAGTATATTAACACCTTTCAGTTAGTACTTGAGTTGCTGTTATAACAAGACCAGTTTGATTTTATTTCCTGATTGTTGCTGTGTTTGTCTGGCTAGATAGCTCCTCTGCTGTTTCAACATCCTTGACATGAAGCCCACATTGCTGGTACATGAGGAATTCAAGCCATGCAGCTTAGGCCATTTCTGCCCTCCACTTTTCTAGTGCTCTTATTCCACTTCCACTATCCTATGGAATCCTTGGGTTTACAGTTTAGGGAGGGGCCTCTAGAATTCTCAGCCAGAGAGCTCTTGGGCCTCAGTAAACTGCAAACCCCAGAATTCCACAGGATGTTGAAAGTGGAATAATAACAGTATAGGGCAGAAATGGCCATAGTATCAGCAAGAGCAGGACACACACACACACACACACACATAGTGGCTGGAGGCACAATTTCCAGTTGTGTGTTTTCTGACTGTAGCTCTGTGGTCCTCTGTAGGGATTGGAGCTTCCCCTGTTGGCCCATAGGAGGAGGAAGATGTCATCCCCCATTGTAAAAGTCATGTGCAACCAGTGTTGGGGTGGAGCCAGATGAGAGTATACACTCTGACTCTCTATCTCTTCCCATCATTGTCCTCTTGTTTGTTTGCTGGCCCACCCTTCTACCCTGTGGCCCACTAAAGACTTGGGCTTATTGCCTTGGATACCAGGTAGGAAATTTATCATGTGATTGGCAAAGTTTGAAAAAGGTGGCTGGGCAGTTTTTGCCTAGTCTGGACTGGTTGGTTATGGCATACATGGTAATGCTGTTGGTGGTGAAGCTATTTAAATAGGTTCTGTTTGGCTGGAGGTGCAGGACAGGGGAAAAGCATTGGGTTCCTATGGGCATTTCTGGTGAAAGGTCAGTCTCTGCCCTGTAGCCTGGGTTTATATGAAGTCAGAGTGTTGGAAAGGGAATGAGTCTTTGGGATCAGCTCTGTGTGAGTCTCCCTTTCAGTCTCAGAGTCTTAGTGGTAGGGTTGGTCCCTAAGCAAGCAACAAGAGCTGCTGGTAGGCTATGGAGAACCAGACTGAATAATAAAGATTTCAGAGAATATACTAAATTTGAACAAATTATTATACAAAGAGAAAGTATGGAGGAAAATAAAATATTGAAGGTACCCCAAGTGAAATATACAAAATGTTGGTAAAATATGGGAGGAAGAATACCTTATGAAGATGAATACCTTAGCAAAATATGGGAGGAAGAACTAGCACAAAAAATATTCAGGACTGGGGAAAAATTTGGAATCAGCGTCCTTTAAAAAACTTGTCTGTAAGGATAAAAGAGAACTATTATAAATTGGTTTGGAGATGGTACCTAACACCAGTAAGGTTAAATTATATAGGTAAGAATTATTCAAGGTTGTGTTGGAGGGGTTGTCAAGAGATTTGTACATATATTCATATGTGGTGGAATTGTGAAGGTGTACAGAAATTTTGGCAAAGGGTGTTTAAAGAGATAAAAGAGATAACTGAAATTGATTTACAAATATGTCCAGGTATAGCATTATCATCTATATTTGATGAGGTTAATTGTACCCAGGCAAAAAAGGATTTAATTACAAACTTATTAACTGCAGGAAGGTTAATTATTTCAAGAAAATGGAAAATTCATGGAGATTTTCATATAGAGGATTGGTATGAAGAAGCATGGAAAATTGTTATAAATGACAAGTTAACATGTTGAATTCACACCAAAAAGGGAATAATGAAAGGGAATAATTTTGAAGCAATATGGAAGATATTTGTGGAAAAGGTTCTAATAAAAGAGGAAGGTGTCATACCTCCACAAGAAGAATTACAACTCTGGAAGGTGGAGGAAGTTAAAATATAATTGTCTCTGGGGGGTGGGTTCACTTCTAGGAATAATTTGATATGTTTGGAAATAAGATCATATTTAGTAATAGTAATAGATTAAATGTAAGTGAAAAGTTATAGAGTTAAGAATGAAATTATTATTATAATAATGAGTATAATGATAATGAGATCTAGATTTATGTAACCAAAGTATATAAGCAGTATGATATAGAATATGCTGAATAAGTATATGATTATAATGGAATTGGAGAGAAATAACAATGTAAGCTTGTTTTGTTGAAATTTCCTTTTTTCACTGATATGTATATCACATGGTGTTTTTCTTTTTTGGTCTGTTTTTTTCTTTGTAATCAATAAAAATTAATAAAGGAAGGAAGCAACGAGTAATGTTGGGAATTTTCTTCTTGCTACAAGAAAGTCTTTGAAGGACTTTTAAGGGTTATTCTGCACAATCCTAAGCTGCTATGATTCTATGGCCATTTCCGCACTAGCCTGTTATAGCGCAATGATTCCACTTTCAACCTCCCATGGAATCCTGGGGTTTGCAATTTCGACCCCTCCCAAAACTGCAAACCCCAGGATTCCAGAGGATGTTGAAAGTGGAATCATCACGCTATAACAGGCTAGTGCGGAAATGGCCTATGTTGTATATTCTTGCATAGTAGGAGATTGGATTAGATAGTTATCGGGGTCTTTTTCAGCTCGAAGATTCATTGGGTTTAAAATTAACACATGGTACTTCTGCATAAAAAGGGCATTTTTTCGTGCAGAAAGTATTATTTTCTGTGCAAAATTAATATTTTTGTGCAGAAATGTTCTGATTTGCCCTTTATTTATATACAAAATTACCACATGTAAATTTTGGATAGGTTCTGAACTGCAAATATTCTCATTTTGAGTAAGTTCTGAGCTACATCTCATTTGAACAAATTCTGGACCGCAAATATTCTCATAAGTCCAGGAATCTTCTCTTCAGGATTTCTCAACACTAGAGGAACACCTTATTCAACCATATTTTGGGGTATCTTTTAAAATATTCTTTCCGTCCCCACATCCTTCCCTCCCACAATTCTATTCTCTCCAATTTTCTCAGATTCTGAATGTTACGGCCAAAACGATACAGTACATAAAAGCTATACTTTTGATTCTCGAGTGTAATTTTTTCTTTCCGACTGTAGCCTTTGCATTAAGCACAATAGGAATAAAATTATTTAGATTTCTATTTAATGTCCCATTATCGTAATAAAGAAAGGGAATAAAACTTAGTCGATGAATATCTATTTGTTCAGGTTATAAATAAGTAGGCAAATTATTTGCACGGAGCTATAAAGTGAAAGGATGAAAAGATTTGGTAATGAACTTATTATGTTTTATGGCCATACATTTATTTCACACAATTCAAATAGTTTCAACCCATTGAATCTCACAGAATCATGCGCTGACTTTGATATAATTGTGAGGAACAGCCAAGTGTGTCTTAAGTGACAAATCACCCAGCAGAGAAATACATATGTCCTTGATGTAAAATATACACAGTTAAAGGGGATAAAAGATCAGTCTTTCACTGTGGGAGAACAGCAGGAAAAATTGGCTTGGATGCAGCAGGGGATTACTTCTCTCTTGGACAATCTCCCCTCCCCTCCTCAGTCTCCTTCCATTCACCCTGAAGGGCTGGGAAAGGGCTGGAGGAAGAAGAGAAGGGAAGGACATTGTGTCACACATGCCAGCACAAAATTTTCTTTCTGCTGTAGGATTTTTGAAGTTCTGCTTCCCAGACATGAGTTCAGAGGAAGCCCCCCTGCCCCCGTCATGTGCAAGCTAAGTTTCTTTCCTTCCTAGGAAACACTCAGACATTTGGCAGCAGCATTCATTTTGGAATTTGCAAGCAACACAGCAGCTTTCAAAAGCTGGTAGGACTGGCATTATAGAATCATAGAAATCTAGAGCTGGAAGAGACCCCAGGGGCCATCCAGTCCAACCCCCTTCTGCCATGCAGGAACACCCTCAAAGCACTCCCGACAGATGGCCATCCAACCTCTGCTTAAAAACCTCCAAGGAAGGAGACTCCACTACACTCCATGGAGGCAGCAGATTCCACTGCCGGACAGCCCTGACTGCCAGGAAGTTCTTCTGGAGGTTCAGGTGGAATCTCCTTTCCCGTAGCTTGGATGGAAACAGATTTTACACACTGACATACTAGTTCAGGCATGAATGGCAATGATTGGTGCAAGTGGTAAATGTCACACCAGCCTACCAGGACCCCAAGTTTCCCAGGCATTTCTGATATTTACATAACTTTCATCTTGAGAACTTGGACAGTTCCTGTGTTCTTATCTTGTCTGTCCTGGTTCACAACACCTTCCCGTTGGTTTCACATTCCACCCTCTGATCCTCTCCCCTTTTGCCAGATGCCCCAGGCATCAACTATTGCCAGATCACGTTCATAGGCTGTTTGGGTACAGATCCAAAGGCCTCAGATACAAGCTGCAAACAGCAATTGTAATTGATACATTGGTACGAACACAATTAGCAATGGATACACTGTTACACTAGCTATCTCTAATCCCTTTCATCTACTACCTGAGCTAAACGTATTCTCCTTGTTGACATGACAGGAGCAGACATGACTTTTCTACATCCCATTATCTGATGACTTGACCTTTCACCACTTCCAAATTGAAGACAAATTCCATTAAACCAATATGGGATCTGGTCTGTTGTCAGTTCTTCTTGGTTACAGAGGCTTGCTTGGGACTGCTCCCAAGTGCACACAGTCTCAAGTCTTGCCTCGGGAAAGAGTGGATCCTCTGGTCAAATTAAGGGATTTTGTCTGTATGGCAAGTATTGAATCAACAGGTTTCTGTCAGTTCTTTTTGCCTGTGGAGGCTCACTTAGAACTGTACAAGTGCTGCTTGAAAAGCTAGCTCAGGGATGTGGGGAGGCATCAAGCCACCTAAGAGACCTTACAAGCAGTGTGCTTGTGGCTGGTCAGTCTCAAGAGAGCCTTTGTTAAGTCCTTCATTTTTCCATCCAGTAGATGGGCTCCACTTTTGGGGCATTTCCACTCCCTAAGAGTGTTCCTGTCCCTAACCTGTCAAATAAACAGAGGAAACTTGTAGAAAATATGGCCACCAATCCCAGTTTGTTTTCAGTTCCTTTCTTTCCTTTCAAACCTCACCTGTTCTGATTGACATTCTGTCAGTATCTGATGCTCACATAAGTTCCCATGCACATGTTCTTGTATGTTTTCAGCCAAAGCATTACGTCCATATTCAGTTTGCAGTTGCACAAACAGAGATGAGCAGGTGTAACCATTTCATAAGCAGTTTCAGGTTCATGAATGGTAAATAATTATTCATCTATGGCCATTTCCGCACAGGGCGAGGGAATCGCCCCGTGATGCTATGTACCGGGTCTTTTGGCTCCCCAGCCCGGTCCAGGCTGCTCAGGAGCAGTGTGTGCTCGTTGCTCCGCACTGCTCTGCGGAGGAAAATGGTGGCTTCCAGTTGGTCAAGGGTCTTGACCAACCACTGAAGCTCGCCAGCCTAAAGCCCACCCCTGGCAGATCACAGGCTCGCATTGATGCGAGCCTGCGATTCTGCACAAGGGAGCAGGCTCGCAGTGGTGCACTCCATGCTTTTGAAAGATCTGATTTTTCTGGTCTTTCAAAAGCACACTGGACGACCACTTGGGGTCGTTCCGGAGAGGGGTTAGGTGTGGAACTACACCAAGTGGTCCGGACCCAGTCCGCTCCCAGGTGCAGACTGTTGAGTGTTACTGCCCAAGACAGTTTTGTCTGTTCCTGTCTAAAGGGTTAAGTTGTTCTTGTCCCTTCCCTGGCTCATGTAGCCATGGAAATGGAGCTCAAGCAGTTCCCAGCAAGAGTGAGATAATGTTCTTTCTCTCGGTTTGTTCCCAAAACAAAGTAGTAGTTTTGACTAGGAAGGTTTCCGTTCTCATGTACTCAAGTTGTTTACTACTGTGTTTTTAAGCACTGCTTGCCAGCCAGGCAAGGGTTTCTTCTGTTCTTTCTCTGTTCTTTTGAGCTTCTGTTCAGACATGGATTTTACCTGGATGCATGGCTTTAACATGTACTCCAGCTTTGCTTTCAATAAACAACGTTGTTTTTAGACAACCTGGATGGCCTCATTCTCTGGCAGTTTTTTCTTGAGTTTTTTCATGGGACTTAACGAGTTTTGTCTTGTTTTTAAGTGCAGCTACACTGTGGGTCATGCTAATCCACAGCATGCCCCCTGGATTCACCAACACAGACATCCTCCCTGGAGGACGGACTGCACTGTTTCAAATACCCTGTGTGAAAATGGCCTTTGTCTTCAGTGTACCTATTGATTTACTTGGCTGGAAGAAACAGGAAGCACATTTACACATTTGCAGATGCACAATTGGCTGCACAATATCAGTGTCCAGTAGAAGGATAGTGTAGTGAACTAACTATATGAGGAAGCATGACTCAATATTCCACCTTATGCTCCTCTCACATTCATACCATAGCATGGGATCTGTAGCCCTTGGACCTGCATAAACCTCAAAAGCATGTGTGTGTGTTTCCTTCACTGCAAGATATGCTTTCTTGTTTTTAGGTCACATTGGATATATATCTAAATAGAATCATAGCATCATGGAATCATAGAGCTGGAAGGGGCCCTATGGACCTTCAGATCCAACCCCTTGCTTGGTGCAGGACCAACAGCTAGAGCATCCCCAACAGGTAGCAGTCCAGACTGTCTGTCTGAAGACATCCAGAAAAGACTGCACTTTTCCAGGCAAAGGGTTCCACTGCCAAACCACTCTAACTGTCTAAAAGTTCCTTCTAACATTCTGGTTGGTAGTTTTCAACATGTTTACACTTTGCTGGACAGGGAACTATGTGTAGAAATGGATGGTCCCCATGCAGCTGCCCATATAGAAGATGGCTTCTTTATAAAAGAGGCAAGCAACTCAGTGTCCATATTTTTGCTCTTGGATCCTACAGGGACATGCAAACTGCCAAGAAATGTTAGGAAAAACAGCAAAAGAAGCTGCATCTCGACTTCTGGCTTGAAAAATGAGCATTTCTAAAATTAAACACCGGAACAAACCTTGGGAAAGGTGACTTACTGCTCCTGCAGAAGAGGCAGGGGGGGTGGTGGTCATTAAAAAGTACATTCTGAGGAATCTGGAGAGATCAAGTCTGCAAAAAACAGGCCCACATGTCAACCACCTGTACTTTCCATCAGTGCACAGAGACACATCTTACCTACCCTGTTCCTTATTAGACAAGTGAGGCATCGTACCTTTTTAAACCACTCTGCCATCTGATTCTTGATCAGGAAAAAAGAAAAAAAAACATGCTGATTGCTTTTTTCCTTCCTCTAAGATGTTCACTTTTGTCTTTGCTGTTCTCCCAGGAGCAAGGACAGCTGCAGACTGAAATAATTATTTTTAATTGTTTGCATGCCATAAAGCTGATAAAAGCAATTTTAATTTTAACAGTAAATAGCTTTTATTGCCCAGTTATAGCACTCCTTATAACTATAAGATGGTAACGGGTGGTTAAGAGGACGGTTTGATTTTTGCCTGATGGGCCTCCTTCATCCACTATATAATCAGCGGAGTGGTTCAATTTTGCCCACAAGACAGAAAGAAGAAAAGGGAGAGGGGAGAGAAATAATAAGATATGCAAATGAAAGCAATTAAAAGTTATGAATAATATTGACACCCCTTTATTACTTTCCAGGTGTCTTCCACACAGCCAAGCTTTTTACAGTGTAATTGTGCAACTACCATTTTGATTTCTTCCAATTGGCACCAATTAAGGAGCAGTTAGTTATTCAAAACTTTTGATCTCCTTCAGACTGTGTTATTGGGTTTAGGGGAGGAGAAAGAAAACAGTCTTTAATGTGAAATGATCTTGCTTCAACATTGGCCAAGATCTTGCATTAGCAGATGTAGCTATGATGACAGAACTACCTCGTTGCACCTACTTCTGATCATGAAGGGATGCCATGTAGAGGAAGGAGAAGACTTGTTTTCTGCTGCTCCAGAGAACAGGACAAGGAGCAATGGATTCAAGCTGCAGGAAAGGAGATTCAGGTGGAAGAACTTCCTGACAGTCAGGGCTGTCCGGCAGTGGAGTCTGCTGCCTCCGAGTGTAGTGGAGTCTCCTCCTTTGGAGGTTTTTAAGCAGAGGCTGGATGGCCATCTGTCGGGAGTGCTTTGAGGGTGTTCCTGCATGGCAGGGGGTTGGACTGGATGGCCCGTGTGGTCTCTTTCAACTCTACATTTCTATGATTCTATGCCACCCCCCAGAAAGAAACTATCCATTAAGGCAGGCAATGCCCAAACTGAAGGTGCTGCCCACTGGGGGACTGGAAAATGACAGCTACAGTGCTCTTTTGCTTAAGGAACAGGCTGAGACAGGAACTTCAGAAACCCCTTGGGGTTCTGCAGGAGCAACCAATTTCCCATGCTAGAAGGGGGGATGACACATATCACAGTGGCTGGATGACACATATTGCATCTTCTAATCAGACAATGATGTTAACACACCATACACTCACACTGTATGTTATTTTCATAAATGAACATATGTATGGCTGAAAAACATGTTTGAAAATGTGCTGATTAAAGCATGTTGTCAGGTCAGGATGACCTCAGACATGGCCAGGTCATAAGTTCAGGGAGGATTAGGTGGTAAAACCCAAAGCTAATGGGTTTGTGATTATCCTTTCAACACCTCAGGCTCTGTGCACACCTGAATACAATGGAAGGTGAAACTGCCCAGGTGAAGCAAGACGAGATCATCGTTTGATGTCACCCTATGGAAATTTTCCTAGACTCTGCCCAACCAGACATTAAGAGATTGTCATGACTTCCATCTATGTTTTGCCACCTAAAGAGAATCAGCCCATTCTGGACTCCTTTGCCAACCCTGTGGGAAAACCATTATCACTTTGTTCATGCACCCTCCTTCAGGGCAAGAAATGGTATTTAAACCCTAGCTCAAGCCCCAGTAAATTGTAGTACTTGGATCTAATACGTGGTGCCCAGACCTCTGTTAATTTGTGCTACCCTGAGACATGCTGTCTGAGCCACTCTGCTTCAACCTTTTGCTTCAAGATTGGTAACTATCACCCTTTCCACTCAATTTCTCTATCCAACCTTTCTTGCCTCATTTTCCAATAGTCTTGTATAGTTCTTGAGAGTGTCTGGTTTCCTGTATGACTGTTAATTCCCAATAAAATATTCTAACTTTTTAACTGGTGTCCTCTCTACAGTTAGTACTGAAATACACAAGTGAAAAGATCTTGCCATTATCTCCTCTTATAGGCCTCCTTTGAGCAATAAGTCCCCAAATTCTAAGGAAATGCTGGCATTGTGGGTGGCCTTCAAAATCTTCTTTATGGTAGCAGTGGGACATTTGAGTTCTGCCCTTCCCTGCTTAGTAAAATTCTAGTGTGTTGAATAACGTTGAATCTTAGAATCATAGAAACATAGAGCTGAAAGCCCTATAATCCATCAAGCGCAGCCCCCTACACACACACTCAAGTGCCAGAACTCTAGCTAGAACATCCCCAGAAAGTAGCTATCCAGCCTCTTTTTAAAAACTCCAGAGAAAGAGAACCCATCACTTCTTACCATCCAGGCATGGCTTTAAATATTCAATCAATATCTATCCTCTTGTAGCTAAAAGACCTGATCTTACCTTCTGGGGCAGCAGAGGACAAACTTACGCCTCCTCTTTATGACAGCCCTTGATATACTTAAAGAGAGCAATAACGTCAATCCTCTGTCTTCTCTCTTACCAGGGTGAGCATCCCCAGCTTCTTCGTCCTTTACGCATAGGTTTTGTTCTCTAAACCTCTTATCATCCTTGTTGCCCTTCTTTGAACCCACCCCAACTTGTCTATATCGTTAAAAATCAAGCACCCAGAACTCCTCTTCTTCCTAATTCTCATCATTAATATCCTGCCTTTCCCTCCCAAACTGGAGCTCAAGGCACTTTGCAAATTAAGACAGATATGATACAGCTAAAACATACCACAGGCTAACAGCAAAATATAATTAAACTGTCCATAAGATTGAAAAACAATTTGGAGCATGCCATTCAAAATATTTTTTTTTAAAAAAAACAACCTAAAACTTAAGTTAAAAACAGTACAGCACCCTGTTAAAATTCTTATTTTTTTTTTCAATAAATAAATGGCCCTTGAAAGACTGCTGCAGTAGATAAGTTTTTCTCTGCTGAGAGAGGGATATCAAGGAGTGGGTAATTTTAGCTTTTCTGGGCAAGGAGTTCCAGGGCTGAGGAACAACCACCAAGGAGGCCCTGCTGATAAAACACAGAATTTGCCTTCTCCAAACTCAAAATGGTGAAAGTCTAGATATGGGAAATAGGGGGCGGGAGGGGGTAAATAGGTAAAAGGAAACAGCTGAAAGCACGCTGACTCCTGGCTGGAGGTACGCAGGTGCCTTTATTAACATTAAACAGACATTGTTCTGCAATTCATTTTCTTCATCAGATTATTTTTATTTATGGCACTGTATAAAAGGTGCTTTTAATGCATCCAAATGTTTATCTAGCTTGACAGTTGGTGCATAAGCGTTGGCTGTTTGCTCTTTGATCAAGCTGGAACACAGAACTTTTTGTTATGGCTCCTATATGAGCCATTAGGCAATCAATAAAACCACTTGGTCATCATTATTAATTTTTGGGGGGTGGGGAAAAACTTTGTCCCTCTTACATGGCAACTCTTTAATGACCAAAGGGTGCTGGCAAATCACAGAGTTAAAAGGAAAAGGAACAAGACCAGTCATGGCTTCAGCAGGGGTATAATTAGCAAGGTGAAATTGTGAAAAATTGTGTATCCAGAACTGAAAATATTTTTTTGTATAAAATATGAAATGCATGGTAGCAAGAATAAATAAGTGCTTCATTGAGAACACACTGGTAATACACTGTAAGATTATGACTAGTGACAATTTCATGGTTCCTGGTTCAAATCCTTCCAGTGTGTAATATATGCGTGAGCTCCCCAGAGGAAATGGATGGACATTTTTTTATCTTATTCAGAGCTTCTGGATTCAGTTTAGGATTGTGGTAGTGGACTTGCGCATGTGGGACCATTATGCATATACGTGCATATGTGGATGAGCACACACCTGCCCATTTGCTCATGCATTTGGTTGCTCATTTGGTTGTGTGTTCAGCTGGGTAACGTTACCATTCAATACCAAGTTTTCATAGCACCATGAACAAGAAAACTCCACAAATGAAGATTTACACCAGGAAATGCTCACTCTCAGTCCAGATTTCCAGTTCATGTTTCCAACCAATTCAAAGTGATTAAACCACCTTACTCTCACCTCAAGAACCAGCTGGTGTAGTGGTCTGAGCGTTGGGCAATGACTCTGGAGACCAAACTTCAAATTCCCTCTCGGCCATGGAGACCTACTGGGTGGACCTCAGGCAAGACATATTCTCTCAGCCTCAGAGGCAGGCAAAGACAACTCACTCTGAAGAAATCCTGTCAAGAAAACTCCATGAAAGGTTCACCGTTGGGTCACCATAAGTTGGAAATGACTTGAAGGCACACAACAACAAGAACTAGAATGGCAAGAACTCTCACCTCATCCTTGGTGATCAAAAACTATCTTTGGAGTAGTCTGATATATATATATATATATATGCCTTTCCCACCAGGGAAAGGTGAGACATGACAAGGAATCATGGGGTAAAGAGAAAGTGGACAACCATGCTTTTTCCTACGTGGGGGACACGTGGCTGGATAGCAGTACGTGTGAAAGGGATCTAGGAGTCTTCATAGACCACAAGCTGAACATGAGTCAGCAGTGTGATGCGGCAGCCAAGAAAGCCAATGCAATTCTCGGCTGCATCAACAGGAGTATGGTGTCTAGATCGAGGGAGGTACTGGTACCACTCTACTCTGCTTTGGTTAGACCCCATCTTGAATACTGTGTCCAGTTCTGGGCACCCCAATTCAAGAAGGATATTGACAAGCTGGAGCAAGTCCAGAGGAGGGTGACCAAAATGGTGAGAGGCCTGGAAAACATGCCCTATGAGGATAGACTGAGAGAGCTGGGTATGTTTAGTCTGCAGAAAAGGAGGTTAAGAGGGGACATGATAGCCATGTTTAAATATTTGAAGGGATGCCACGTAGAGGAAGGAGGGGGCTTGTTTTCTGCTGCTCCAGAAACCAGGACAAGGAGCAATGGATTCAAGCTGCAGGAAAGGAGATTCCACCTGAACCTCAGGAAGAACTTCCTGACAGTCAGGGCTGTCCGGCAGTGGAATCTGCTGCCTCGGAGAGTAGTGGAGTCTCCTACCTTGGAGGTTTTTAAGCAGAGGCTTGATGGCCATCTGTCGGGAGTGCTTTGAGGGTGTTCCTGCATGACAGGGAGTTGGACTGGATGGCCCGTGTGGTCTCTTCCAACTCTACATTTCTATGATTCTATGATTCTATGATTCTATGATTCTATGATTCTATATCCAGTGTAGGTCAAAGATAGTAGCTTGGAGCAGAAGTGCTTGCTTCAGCTGTTGGGTATATATAGATATGTGTGTGTGTGAATGTTCCTGAACATTAGCATGCTAGTAACCAAAAAAGGGCATAGGTCAGGTAGGCCTGTTTCCAGGATATGAGCTTTGGGAGGAAAGATAGATGTTAAAGTCTCTTGACATAGAGAGCAACTTGGCTAAAGGAAGGCAGGGGTAGAACACAGGTTTAATTCACTGCCAGTGTCTGAATCTGGACAGACAAAATATAATAGTTTTTCATACAATGCTTGCTCATCCACTGTCTATATTTAGATTCTCCTTGGGTTTTGTGCCTTCTGTGTAGAGCTTGGAGAAATTACTTTTTGAGTAAAACTAGAGGATTCTGGGAGTTATCATAAAGTTGTAGTCCCCCAAAAGTGACTTTTTCCCAAGCTTTGTTCTCTTCAGAATCTGAATTTGCCATGATATTAACTCCACAAGATCTCTTGATTGGCACCTGCATTTAGAAAGGACTGGATGAGCTCAAAAGCTGATCAGTGACCACTACGTTTGAATGCGACATAGAATCTCCAGGCTCAGAGGCGGTATACACTGAATGCTGCTGGAAATCTCAGCAAAGGAGTGCTATTCCCTTCATGCTTATGAGCATTTTATTAATATAGCCTGGGGAAAAAATTACTTCTTTGGAACATAACTCTTGGAATTACTGGGGCACTCTCATAGGTTTAATGGTGGGGAAAATGACTAGACAAGATGGATCCACTTGACCCATCACAGCTTCTCACAAGCTTTTTGTCTCCAAAGAAAATATCTTTTTATATCTCCTACCCAAAGAGTCATTCTGTAATTGGAAAAGAGAAAATGAAAAAATTACAAGAGGCCGTGTCATATAGTGGTTCAAGTGTTAGACTAGGACATGAGGAGACCTGGGTTCATGCCTCTGCTCAATTGTGGAAACCCACTGGGTGATCTTGGGCAAGTCACTCTCTCTCAGTCTTGGTGTTACCCTAAGAGGTGGGGGTGAAGGGATCCACCTGCAATGCTAGTGTCTCCTTAGAATTTGAGGGAATTATAGATCAAAGGAGACCTGCAAAAGGAGAGTAATGTCAGGATATGTTCACTTTTGTACACCAGGACTAACCATAGAGAGGACTCCAGTTTAAAATTAAACAAAATATTTTATTCAAATTGACAAGCACACAAGAAATCAGGCACTCTTAAGAACTATTGGAGGCTATTAGAAAGTGAGGCAAGAAAAGTTGGATAGATAGAGATTGGCTGGAAAGGTTGATAGCTGTCAATCCTGAAGAAAAGGTCACAACAAAAGGACTCAGAAAGTATCTGAGGGTAGCATGGAAGAACAGCAGTTTGGGGCGCTATGTACTACAATTGGATGAAGCTAGGAATTTTATATCCTATTTCTCACCCTGACAGGGTGCATTGACAAAGTTGTAATAACTTTCTCACAGGACTGACAAAGGGGTTCGGAATGGGATGATTGCTTTAACTCTGAAGTGACAAAACATTGTTGCAGCTCATAAGACAATCTCTTAATCTTCAATTAGGTAGGCTGTACAGGGAAGATCTCCATAGGGTAGGATCATAGAATCATAGAAATGTAGAGTTGGAAGAGACCCCAGGGGCCATCCAGTCCAACCCCCTTCAGCCATGCAGGAACACCCTCAAAGCACTCCCAACAGATGGCCATCTAGCCTCTGCTTAAAAACCTCCAAAGAAGGAGACTCCCCATACACTCTGAGGCAGCAGATTCCACAGCTGGAAAGCCCTGACTGTCAGGAAGTTCTTCCTGAGGTTCAGGTGGAATCTCCTTTCCTGCAGCCTGAATCCATTGCTCCTTGTCCTGGTCTCTGGAGCAGCAGAAAACAAGCCCTCTCCTTCCTCTACGTGGCATCCCTTCAAATATTTAAACACGGCTCTCAAGTCCCCTCTTAACCTTCTCTTCTGCAGACTAAACATACCCAGCTCTCTCAGTCTATCCTCAGAGGGCTTCATGGCTTCCAGGCCCCTCACCATTTTGGTCGCCCTCTTCTGGACTTACTCCATCTTGACCATGTCCTTCTTGAATTGGGGTGCCCAGAACTGGACACAGTATTCAAGATGGGGTCTAACCAAAGCAGAGTAGAGTGGTACCAGTACCTCCCTCAATCTAGACATCATACTCCTATTGATGCAGCCGAGAATTGCATTGGCTTGAGGAATGAGGAATGATGTCTAATTGCTCACCATTCTGGACAGATTGTCTTCCATTGTATTCAAAAATGCCAAGAGCCTGAAGTGGTGAAAGGATTAGCACAAACCCATCAGCATCAGGTTTTCCATGTAATTTTATGTGAACTGTCATGACCCTGAGCATGACTCTGACCAGTGTGATCCTGAACATGTTCTCCACCCTCCATGGCCCCAACCATGTTCTCCAGTTATTAATAAGTTCAGTTTATGAAAAATTGCATATCTCATAGGAAGAGGAGGAGGGTATGGTAACAATGGCAAATCTCTTTCAAATAAATTTTGCCAAGAAACCTAATACAGGCTTGCAACAGATCAGCATCAGCTTGAAGGCACATAACAGCAGCAAAAATATCATCACAAAATAGGCCAAACCATGTTTGATGCCAACCCTCTTCTATCAATAGCTGTGTACTGTGGAAGTGCATCACATCTTTTTTTTTCTTTTTTGAGTTTTTGAAAGAATGCTGGAAAGAATTCTCCGACCTCTAATCAGTGTTGCATGTTATGGTTATATGACTGTGCAACTGCAGAATGCACATAGCTCTGATACAGAATGTTTTGGTGGAGGGAGCTTTAAAGTATCTATGATTTTATGCTAAATATCCCCATGTCCCCACCTGAGAAAAAATATGATTCCATTAAGTGGAAGCTTTGGTTCAAGTAATTGACTAGACCTCCAAAGAATTAAAGCCCATGTATTCCTAATCTGAAGACCACATCCACAAATAAGAATACCTTATCTTTTCCCCCCATAGTGTACTTAACTTCAAAGTGGCTTGCCACTCTTGCTATTTTTGCTGCACTTGTCAATTCTGATATCATAAAGAGATACAATTATAGCACAAGCCACTGACAACTGAAGCATTTCCTAGTCTTTAGGGCTCTATTAACGTACTCAGCAACATTCTGTGCTCAAAAGGATACAGAAGTTGGGCAGGAAGCTTGAGGAATGTGTATTGATTTTCTGGGTATTAACCTGCCTGCAAATCCATGGCTTCAGTGAAGATTTAAGAAATACTAGTTTGATCTTTGCCCAGAAACTCTCGTGAAATGAGAATGACTTAACAAAGAATAATGATTTGATTTGAGATTAATTTAATATTTATACGGTTAAGACTAACGGGTGGGAATTCTTCTTCATCATAACCACACACGCAAAATGTTGATTGTGATAATATTCTCATTTCATATAAATGGACCTTCAACTTGTTATGGAGATTCTAGGAGTAGGGAGTGTACCTATCATATATGCTTGACCAAAGATCAGTGCACTTTTTCTATCTGGGATGATCATCCTCTTCCATTGATCATGCAGCTTTGGTCAGGATGAACATGGGGTAATGAGTGAACAAGAGGACACCTGCCCAGTCCACCAAATCAGCAGAGTCAACCCTAGCAATCCATGGGGTGACAATGATGTTTCCAGATTCCCCTCACATTCAATATTCTCATTTATTAATTGGTTTGCTTTTACTCCATCTCTTTTGTTAAGCTATAGACAACACCCATGGCTGGATGTGCATGTGTATGTCCTAAAATGGAATCACTTCTGATTGGCTGACCAAGGACAAAGAAAGATTAGCTGAAAAGGCCTTTCTTGGTCCAAGGTTATCACTAGCACCTATACTGAGTCCCATTAATGCTGACACTAAGTGAGTCAAGATTGCTAATTAAACTATTGGGACACAACCCCCCCCCCACACACACACCATAGAGACAAGGTTCTATCTCTCCCAGTATGTAGCCCTGCAACTGGTGAACAACACATAAGTGTCCCTTATAGGAAATGTTGAAGACCGACTTGCAAAGACCTACAGATGGAGAGAAAGATGAAGAACAGGGGCCTCTGGAAGAAGAAAAAGATAAAGAGGAAAAAGAACAGATAGAAGAAGAGGTGAAAGGAGAAACAGTACAAGAACAAGAACTGGAAGAGGAAGAAGAGCTTATACAGGATTAACTGGAAAATTAGGACAAATAAATTCAATATAAAACTGACAAAATGGGGCTAAAAATATACTCTTGGAACATTAAAGGATTTAATTCTGAATATAAAAGAAGACAGATATTTCATCATTTGGAAAAACAAAAACTGGATATAATTTGTCTACAAAAGGTTTGAATTAGGACTCAAGATTTGAAATATGTCAGAAATTCGAAACTGGGTAGCTGCTTTGCAGCTATGATTGATCAGAAGAAAAGGGGAGTATTGATATACATCAGTTCAAGATATGGTGCACAACAAAAATTCCTGGACAATAATGGGTGATATTTGGCGATAGAAGTAAATATGAAACAGGAAAAGATATTAATA